>JBAJNP010009967.1:0-17179 GCA_036877545.1 Yasuhikotakia modesta | reverse complement strand
CACACAGTAAATTCACCCGACAAACATCCTGTTTACAAACCTCAGTCTGATCTTCATCCCTTCTTTCTGCTCTTCTTTTCTCTCCTCTGCTCTTTCTCAGCTGGCTGATGGAAACCTCATTTAACTGTTGCTATTTTTATGACATATTTTGTAGTTAAACACTGCAGCTGAAAGCACATGCTTGTGGAACATCTTATTTTGCTGTGATACCAGACTTCTTCCTGCAGGCATTGGGAATCGAACCAGCAACCTTCCAGTTACCTGGCAACCTTCTTCCTAACCAGCAGACCAGGTATTTTTGACTAGTGTGTTGGTCTTATCTGCATCTGTAATGACCTTGTGGTAAGTTACACAGGCAACAAAAGATTAAGACACAAACATACATTTTAGACAACTTTTGTTGATGTATTTGCAGTCATATTAAAAAAAACTGGCCACAAATCTGGAAATGATACATAAAACAATGTCTATATTTTTTTAAATAACATCATTTCTTGATCACATTTCTTGAAATGCTGTTAATTACAACCCAGAACAGACGAAATGAAACAAAATTTATCTTTACATGATAATTCTGTCTGACAGCATCAGTTTATCAGTGTGAACATGAGTTCCTGACAGTTAATTATTCTGCACAAGACTTAACAGAGACTTAACAGAGGGGCAAAATATTCCAAAACATCATATTCTGTGATGTACTTATGAATTCATAACCTATTATTTTAGCTAAATAACAGAAGCAATTGTTCTGTTTAAAACCTTTAGTGCACTTAAAAAATTGACACAGTTTTTTTATTTTGTACAACTCATTAGAGATCAAAAACATTTTTAACAGAAGATACATATTTACACGCTCATAATGATGGATATAATACAACATGAGGCAGATCTCTGCATGTTAAAATCAAAGCAGCAACTAAGAGTGTTTTATCCAGTGTGATCACTGCATAACAGTTTAAATTGTTAATGCAATTAATGCAAAGAAGCTGAATGAACTTTTCTGAGCCTGATCATGATGTTTATTAACCAAATGTTTGTTTCCATGACTGCTGTTAGTATTGTGATTGTTTTAAGAGTTAAACACATACAGTCTGTTGAGTTTGTTCACTGATGCTATAATGTATATTTGCAAACGTTCACTAACATGTTGTTGTCATTGTCATTGTAGCCGTGAAGGGCAACATAATAAGTCAATATATATTTTAGCTCACATTTAAATATATACTGTACAGGTATAACATATAACCAGATATTAAGATAAAAGCCAAAATCAACTCCACAAACAGGCCAGGGGGGTGTTACATCTTACATGTTAAAGCCTTTGTATATTAAATATACATATTTGTATATGAATATTTACCCTTTGTAAACGGAGGCAGAGTTTAAAATGATGTATTTACTTGCAGCTTTTAAGACATTGAGAAGAGTGAAACCATTCATCTCACAGCTGCCACTGCAGTAACAGCCCCAACAAATGCCTTATAATTTCTGTTGTCACACCACTGAAGAAAGATTTCACAACATAACAGAAAAGAGATGTTGTACAGAGTGCAAAGCTGTTCCAGTTTCACTGGTACTGGGGGGATTTAGGCATAGAAGATGAGCTCTGGAATCTGCCCCCCCTGCACACCTGTGCCGTTGGTACTGTCCGACGAGCACTGAAACTGGAAGGTGACCATCCCACTCTGAACTTCTGTCATTCCTTCCTGACCAAAGTAACTCAGTTCACTTCCATCCAGAACCACACTGGCCGTGTAGAACGTGTCGGGCTCGATCTGAACCGCACAGTCGAACCAAACAGGGAAGGTGTTGCTGGAACCGTCTGAAAAGTATTTGCTGAGGTTGGTTCCCAGCACGACTCCCTGACGTTTCAGTTCAATCTTGGCCGTGTACTCAGCAGAACCACAGCTGGAACCGTAGAGGCCGAACCCGGCGATAAACACCCGCTTATCCACAGCAAACTGAATACTGTCGCAGCGTCCACGGTAACGCCACTGGTTGCTGCGGTAGGCGCAGGACTGGAAGCGATGGCACTTCTGCGGCGTCAGTCCCTTACGAGGCTGGCTGACAAACTGCAGCTCAGGCTTCTTGGCCGCCGTGTACCACAGGAAAATGTCATTCGTTTCGTTCAGTGTCAAAATCCCGGACTGGGCGGCACCATTAGCAAAATCATCTAGAGCCATGGTGGGGATACGGATCAGATAGACAGCCTGACCCAGAACCTTGCGTTTGTTGTCAATAGTTAAGTTGATCTCTCTTCTCTGACACTCAGCCTCGGCCCAGCTCAGCGCCGCTTCAAACACCACGATCTCTTTGGCGTTCAGAGTTTCTCGTCTGAGGATGTTCTCCAGAGTCTGACAGTCAATGTCACAGAATCCCTCAGATTTCAGAGCCAGCTCAGCCTGAGCATCGATAACCTCCCAGCAGCGCTGCGTCAGGTCTGGCTCCTCGAACAGGCAGCTCTGAGACAGAAGGATACACGCGTTCTTAGCGCTCAGACTGGTTTCCAGGAAGTTGACGCAGGCGCGAGCCAGGTGAGGAACTATGTACTTCTTGGCTGCATATAATGTGGCCAGAACTGTGTCTGCAGTCAAATCAATTTCATCACAGTAGATGTACCTGAAAAACACAAAACACTCACAGTTAACAGCTGCAGTAATATTGAAGTGTGTAGTACTTTAGCATGCATTCCTCAGCTGCACAGCTAACACTAATATTTTATGATGTGGTAACAGCATGAGCCAATCTCTGAAACTCTAACAACAGAATCAAAATACTCTGTTTGGAATGGAAAAAGAACATTATACAGAAAATATGAGAATAGTCAAAACTTTGTGTCCTGCTAGACAGAACTGATTACAATACTTGTATATCTAACACTATAATTCCTGTCAAACATTATCAACAACAATCGCTCACAAACACCCTATTAAACAGCCTATTAAAAAGAGACACAATGTTGTATAAGGCTCCCCAACAAACACAAACAGAGACATATATACAACAAAAACCAAAATTAGCATTTTTATTTCTTATGGCAATAGAGGGGGAATGACAGCGAGAGAGCGAGAAATCTCGAGAGAGACAGAGAGCAAAACATGAACTGAGAGAGAGAGACAGAGAGAGAGAGAGAGAGAGAGAGAGAGAGAGAGAGAGAGCAGAACGTCTCTCAGGAGAGGTGGGTTGAAAAGCATGAGCTAAGATCTGTCAGATACTTCTGTCATGGTCACACGCCGCTGAGGAGAAGAACAAGCTCTGCTTTATAATTCATTTACTCCTGGTTTAAGCTGGAGTTCTGTTTAACATTTAAGCTTGTGGTGCCACTTAAAGTCTGATTCACGCTACAGAATCTGATTATTAAACACACAGAGTCACTCTGGAGATACAGCAGGGCTTACATGCAGAAATTCATGAAGATTTCCAAAACACACCAGAGACCTTGAGCCTCATTTATTTAACAGTAAGACCTGAATTCAGTTCTTGAATTTTTAAGCTATTTTTTATTTTTCATTTGTTTAAATGAAGCTTTGATGGTTTTCATCAGAGGGTTCACACTGTAAAAATTGTTCTTCTGTAGGTCAGACAGCTTTAACCAGTCCTCAACAGTTGGCAGTAGGAATGACATGTCAGTGCAGTCCATGACCCCTTCTGCAGGAAGTCTAGTGAGATACCCTCACGCCTGAACTTAACTCAAAACAATCATAAGTCACTGATGGGTTTAAATGAATATGATCTGATCTGACTCACTGAACTACATCTACACGGCGATCTTACCGCAGCATGGAGAGAAAAGCTGGAGGTTCTACATCAGGGATACGGATTTCATCCTTGTCTTCTGCCAGTTCTCCGTAAAACATGGCGTGAAAAACAGAGCTTCCCACAGCGAGAACATACTGTCAAAAAGATTAATATTAGAATAAATCAGTGTTTGCCCACAAGACTCCACCAGTAACACTCAAAACGTTTATATTTGTTATTTTATATTTTACAGCTCACACAATACACAATAAGCCAACAGCAGTATTACAGATGGCCCCTCAGTTTTGCCCCTCAGGTTTTGATTGTACAGGTAACAAATGTCTGTTTTAAATTTCAGCTCCCTGGAGTCATTTCAGCATAAACACAAAATTTCACCATGAAAGCAACACTTCATTACAGCTGTAATTTCCCCCTGGGATTACAAGAGTCCTGAGTGCTACTCGTGTAAATGCCATTAGTTTTTCCTCTGAAGTGAATTTGAAACTGGAGTTAAAGTTACTGCAGATGCTAATGAGTGTGTGAAGCTAATGATGAAATCAGAGGCCAACAGTGATGCAGATCATTATATAACGTTATATAACACGAGAGAAAGAAGTCACACTTCACTTTAGTTTAACCTAACAGGTGCATCTTTCCCAGTCAGTGGATTTCATTCTCACTGGTCTTTTTTAAATGCTGCGTCAGTAAAGTTGAGTTCATCACCCCTGCTGTGTCTCTCATGCATAAAGGCCATAAAAAAGATGTTGTTACTAAGAAAAGCATCACATAAACGGTGGGAGTGATTTTGCAAGGCAGTTAGATGCAGGAAAGGCTTTGCTACACGCAAACACAACCTTCTCACATCAAACAATAATGCTGAACTTCCGCCAGACCATCATAAATGCGTTCAGTAAGAACTATTAATGGCCCATTGCAATATTGGCTGCGGCCACGCAAGAGAAAACTGCAATGGTTTTGCCTTAATGGGCTTTATAAAGTATTACATATCGGCCAATCACAGCTTTCTGTCGTCTTAAATGGATAAAATATATGTTATGCCAGAAATTCTTTTAAGAAATATTTACCCCTGACAGTATCAATATAATACTAATTTAGAGGGTTTAAATGGGTTTATAATGGAGTCTGAACTGCTCCAAGGCCAAACAATAATGTCATACATAATAATACAAATGACACAGAAAGAATAAATGTTATGCTGGTAAACTGGTAAACACAATGAGAACAGAGTGTAAGGTCAGTTAAATGAGCAAATGTCAAAGGCAATCTAGAGCACAGACCTGTTAGATGTGGTTGGTCTGTTGTATGGTCACCACAGACAGACTGCGCTGTGTTTCACAAACTCAAACAGTTTCACAAACTCCAGATCCTGATTGTTCTCCGGTTCTGCTACAAACTCTTACCTTGTGTCCCGGAAGCCTTTTGGTTCCTCCTGATTGGCCCACAACAAAATGCACATCAGCCATCAGTTCATTATTGAACATCACGGCGTTTCTGCAGAAGAAGAGGTAATGACATACACAGCAGTATCAATACTGATATTATACAAGCGTTTCAAACATCTCTCAATGTTTCATTTGGAGTTTAAGTATAAAATAAATAAATAACTACTCTGGTGTTCAGTTTAAAGTTAAAAATTATGTTCTGTACATATGAAACGGTTAAACAGCATCTTTCAGAGGTGAACAAAAACATCTTGTGGCATCTTCCTCAAAATGTTCAGTACATCTTTCAGCACACAGAACAAACATACATGCTAATAACATGCTAGTGTTTGTGGTCAGGAGCTCTGAGCTCCACACAGACGGATCTCCAACACATTTCTCTGTTCATCTGAGATGAGAAGGTGGTGTACCTCTCTCTGATGGTGGAGTAGAGACCCTGCCAGCTGCAGCACTGGATGGTGTTGTTGTTGTTCAGGTTCTCCTGATACTGCTGAACGGTGCTGGTTGACACCGGCTTCTTGCTGGGGAGGACCTCCACTGCCATCTTCTTCTTCTTGGTTTTTAGGGTGATGATCTCATAGCAGACAGGGGGCAGCTTCGAAGAGCCGCTGGGACTCCCCTTCTTGGAGCCTTTGCTGGACTTGCTCTTAACTGATTCTGGAAGCATCAACAAGAAGGTCAAACATCTCATGTTCCTTCCCTTGGCATCCACCATCAGTGTGTTCAGCTGCAGAGCAGTGCAGAAGCATGCAGAGAAGATGTTTTGAAGAAGAGGAAGGATCTGAAAGACTAGCAGAGACTCGGCATGAGAGTGAGAGACCCACAAACACAGCAAGAAAGAAGGAGAAAGAAACGAGAGCAGATCCACTCCAAGTCTGTTTTCACCTTCTGAGGAAAGAAACTGACCGGGAATATAATCTCCTCCTTCCAGCAGAAGATTAAAGTAAATACAGCAACTTTTGTCCGTTGCTTTGAGTTTGATCCACTGATGTACAGCAGTGATGAGTCTCCATAACTGTGGTGGTAAATAAATACTTGTCCTTTTTGAATTGCCTCTCTCTCTCTCCTGCAGCGGTTCAGAAACACACAGTCTCTCTCTCTCAGCTGCTGTCGCTCTTACACACACAAACTCGGTGAGATTTGCTCTGCGTGGTCCTGCCCTATGATGTGTGTTTTGCTCACTGTGGGAGCTGAATGGACGGATGGAGCGGAGAGAGAGAGTCACTCCTCCACCGATGAGAGCCAGACATCCCCCACAGCTCAACCAATAAGCACGCAGAAGAGCTGTGATTGGCTGCAACCCTCATGCTAAGAGCTGTGTTTAAAGCGACAGCCTGTCCTCTGGCGTGACGCTTTCTGTCTTCAGTCTTTCTGTCAACACAGTATTGTTGAATCAAATGAAATAATACAACATATGCAAATAAACCGAAAATAATGTCATGACAGAACGCATCATTTTCTACCACTTAGTTTTTCAGGTTATTTACATTTAAATGAGTGTGTCTTAAATTTATGAAATCAACATTTCATAGTAGTTTAGGTATATTATTATTAATTTAAGGTTACAAAGATATGAGATGGGTTACAGATATTAAGCCCTTAGTATATTTACCATTTCTTACAGTAAATCACATTGATTTTCAGTTTTTTTCACCTGTCAAGGATTAAAGAAAGAGAAAATCATCTCAGAAAACAAACTGATTTATTTTTCTGTTCATCATCATATTTCTGATGTAGCTGAACACATACAGACACATACAGACATTTGTTTCATTACCTGTGAAGATGTTCTGTGTCCTCACTGGTCTGGGCTCGTCTCCGCATCCACCGGCCATCAGGGATGTTGCCCTGGAAACAGTGTTCACAGGACGGACAGACAGGAAGAAGGTGAGATTTAGAAGAAACTGACAGAACACATATTTACTTAAAACATTGTCTAATAGTTCTTTATAAAAACAAAAAAGAAGTCATATCCTGCATGTCTAAATATTTTAGGAATACACTGAACACTGTTTTCATATAGTAATTAAATTATTAAGAGTAAGAGAAGTTTGATGTAGTGATGTATTGTTCACAACTCTCATCAGCGTTCATGTTTTACCAGTTTGTCTGCAGTTTAACTGTGATGAGACGGAGGCTAAACTACTAATCAGTGATCATTAGCGTAACAGTTTAGCAGTTTATTATCTGTACTCAAGGCATCTGAATGTAAACTGTTGTGCTAACGTTTAAAGCTAACACTCGTGAGGGTGGTAATTATGTCATCTCAGAATGATAAACAGACGGCGTTATTCTCGACAGCTTTGTTGTTTTTGCAGTTCTACAGTCTCTTGACAATCTCATGCAAGAATAACTGTTGCACATATTGCCAAAAGCTTGCTAGATTCATTTACACTTCACACACACACAATTGTATTTCCTATTGTTGTCGCATGTGGTGTGAAATTATCATAGCAACACAATATTTAATGTAATCATAAAATAATCTAATTTTTGCACAAAGTCATTTAACTGTGAGAGTTTAAGAATGTCAACAAATCACACGTTCAGTTACAGCATCTGAGGCAGAGTTTTTGTGAACACCTGCCGCCACAGAAGAGTTCAGTGTGTGAATGTGCAAAGAAGTGTGTGACCTCTCTGTCTCTCACAACAGCCAGACGAGACGAGCTGGACCTCTGTGGAGATCTGGACAGACCTCCATTCTGTCAGGACACCTGCTGGGAGTCTTTAAGGAAGTGGAGCAGCACAATAACACGGCCGTGTGGTTGGCACAGAGAGACAGGCACAGAGAGACAGGCACAAGGAGACAGGCACAAGGAGACAGGCACAGAGAGACAGGCACAGAGAGACAGGCACAGAGAGACAGGCACAAGGAGACAGGCACAAGGAGACAGGCACAGAGAGACAGGCACAGAGAGACAGGCACAGAGAGACAGGCACAAGGAGACAGGCACAGAGAGACAGGCACAGAGAGACAGGCACAGAGAGACAGGCACAGAGAGACAGGCACAAGGAGACAGGCACAGAGAGACAGACAGACACAGGCTCCCACAGGCCGGCTGGCGGCTCCCTCCTCTCCATCTCCTTCCTCATTAAAACGGCCAAGAGCACCTGACAGGTGGGGGGGGGGCAGTCTAACCACATACTGACTGAATCTCTACATGCCATAGTTAAACACATGCATGTTATTATTACAGTTACCTGACGGGGCAGCTGTGGGTCTTCAGTTCTGTAAGTTGTGCGTCTCTCGCTGTCCTTCTCCTGCTGTGAGCCGGGAGCTCAACTCTCTACATTACACACCTGAGGTAAAGCAACAATGTGACAAAGAGTCAAACAAAGAGTCTCTGAACAAAGAGTGCTTAATGTGATTAATCTCAGTCCTATAATGAACAGAAGAATAACAGAAATAACAGAACAATCACAAGTCATCAGAACAACAGGGTCAATGTTAAGAAGCTAAAATAACCACATACAACAATAACAAACAAGCCAATTAAAAATATGATCTTCACTGATTATAACAGAAACATTTGCAACAGCTGCTGAAAATACAAACATGAACGAACAATTAACAGACCGCAGTGCATCATGGGAAACCGACTGACCAGCTGCCATCACACTATTAACACTAACAGACTGAGATAAATAATCACAATTAAAACTGATTCTGTCATAAAAATAAAATTGGTTAACTATAAACTATAATTAAATGTTTGTGGTAGTTAAACACAAAATGTGTTGCATCATCACTAGAACAATTCTGTGTGTGTGTGTGTGTGTGAGCATCACTGTGTGTGTGTGTGTGTGTGTGTGTGTGTGTACATTAACTGGATCAAGTGTGGGTCACTAGACTTGATCTGCGTTTCACTGAGAACTTATTATTACTGTTGAACAGTGACAGAAGAGGAACTATGATAGATACAGAAACGCTTCTTTCAGCTTTTTAATTCCTAAATTAGAATCCAGGGATAGTTGTGTAGGAAGACTGGAAACACATCATACACAAACAGAGACGGGATTGGCCAGCAGTCCTGTGTGTGGAGGAGTGTATTTGCTCTGAGTGGACCACATGGAGAGCAGACCTTCTCACCCTGATCCCACCAGCACAGAGCAGAGCCACCCACTCTCTCTCTCTCTCTCTCTCTCTCTCTCTCTCACACACACACACACACACACACACACACCTTTATAGAAGAATTATATCTCCTCTTAACTTCATCTTCTTCATGAGTTTGTCTCTCTTCAAACTCTCTCTTTTTCTCTCTCTCTCTCTCCATATTTTCTGTTTCCATCTCTGAGAATAACAGGAAGAAACACATCAGATTTTAAGCTACATTTAGCTTCATGCGAGATGAGCAACCAAAAACTCAATAAACAACGCTAGCAAAGAAACCACAATAGGTTACAAAACAGCACAAAGGTCTCCATGGAGATTTGGGTATTAACTCAGGGTGAAGGAATTGAGACAGAAATACACACTGTATTTTTCTGCAGATATCTCCACTGGAAAACATCTGATGATCTGTTGCATGCAGGTTTTCATAAAAACGATTATAAATGATTATTTCATTCACTCAGAATATTTCAGACCAGATCATTCAGTTATTACAATAAACGTGGTGTTTAATTAAACCTAATGATTTTATTCTTCCACACGTTTGATATCATATTTAAAAGCTTTAGTTATTGCTGTCAGTGTCACACACTCAGACTCTAATGAGCTGTGTGTTTTCTCTGAGGTGAACACTGTTGCTGTGGTCTGGTCACACAACCACAACTAAACTGTCACACTGCATTGCTCGACCCCTTCAGCGTGAACAAAACCACACTAGCTGTTAAAAAATTCTTCTGAATCTCTAACCACTCTTGCTTGTTCACTAATTTGAGCTGTACTGTAATGTACCCAACCCTCCATCTGATGGGATTAAACGCTGGTCACAGAACAGCCGCTGTACGCAAGCTGATGTTCTGAATAATGTTCTGATTAGACATAACAGAACAGAAATGCAGAATCACAAGAAAGTTCAAGCACGAAATGCTGAATGTGATTAATTGTGATTATACAGCACAACATTCTTTGTAAAATATAATATTTCACACTGCTGCAGACATTCTGCAGCTAAAACAATTTGCAGATGCCGGGGCACAAAAAAATGCAACACATGCAACACATAAAAGATGTATAAGTAGTTAAAATGTGTGACCTATATTCTCTGTGCAAATAAATAAATAAACAGAAGAATTCTCCCCAAACAGCGACACATGGGAGCAAACATTATAATGAAATGAATTTACTCTCATAACAGATTGTGATCATGTTCAGCACATACAGTCTCCAGCCCCTTCAGAGAGATACTGTACATGTAAACATCTCACCCATGAATGCACTGAAACATCAGCTCTCCTTTAAGCCGGATGCAGGTCAGCTGCAGTTTTTCCTCATAAATCATCCTGTGAAACAGTCACTCATATTAACATTAACTACAGCCTCACACATACCTGCTGTAATATATACATCTAATCTGATCAGTTACAATTACAGCTAACAGGAAACATTCTCAGAACATTGGCTAATGGATATAAACCTGATGCATTTTGTATAAATTCAACCTGTCCGGCAGTGAGCACATTTCCCATAATTCACCTCAGATGGACAGTTAAAGGAACTCTCTCTCCTGTTCCCATTGCTGGAGATGTTTCTCTCGTCTTCTGCCTCTGATGATTGTTGAAGCTTTCATGAGTTCAGTGAAATGTAACTGTAGGAATCAGCACCGGGTCATGTGACTGTATCAATATTTCACAACTTCAGACAGACTGTCTCCTCAACTCCTCACGGACCTCCTGCATCCACAGAGAAGATATAAAAATAAATGTAATCATGTGTATCTGACAGCATCTGGATTAATCATCGTGTCTCATCAGTATCATGATCATATCCATCTGATTACAAAGAGAAAAAATCGTTTTTTATGGAAATGATTAATTCTAGCTCTGTTTTGTTCTAGCTCTGGGTTTGTTTTAAACTTTAATGCTGTAAAGAACCTCAAAAAGAAATGTTAAAAACAAACCGAAAGATGAACAAAACTATAAAACTTACAGCCTCTACCAACAGGGCAATGATTTCAAATCAGGTCCAGACAAACAACTTACTGAAACTGTGGTTTAGGTTTAATAACAAACATGACAGGAACAAAAGGACAAAAACCATCCCCACCGGTTTTCTATTAGGGTGCAGTTTCAGGTCAAAAACTGGTCTAAACACAAATGCTCTCCAAAATGATTCAGTAACTCAAGAGAGAGACGTGTCATTTCTCCATTCAGACACACATCAGTGGTGACAGTGAGATCTTCACTGATAACTGAGGGTGTGATGAGCTCAGAAACTCATTCATCACCCACATCAGCATGAGCATAACATCACGAAACTGTTTCTGCAAAACTGAAATAAATAAACTAAAACACAGACGTTGCACTGCATGCAGCATAATATCATTTGAAGTAAATAATGCCAACCAACTACCCCAGCAGCTTAAAACTGCACAAATTATGAAGGACAAAGAGCTTAAATGGAAAGTCACTTTCTCAGATGTTCCAAGTCAGTTACAAGCCATCAAACCGACAGACTTAAGGTTGTCTTATTCCTTTGCCAGCAGGTGTTATCAGACATTCATTTCTGATTCTGTCGCCTGTCCAGGGACACGTTTCTTCGGGTCAGTGTGGAGATGAGAAGCCATCTGAGGATACTGTGAGATCCAATGTTTCTGAGTGAAGTTCAGAAGTTCACCTGGTTCAGGAGTTCCTCCAGGACTTCCTCAGGTGGTACAAAACTGCCAAGACACTCTCAGTGTTTCTTCAAATTCTCTTTGACCAGCCGACGGAAACAGAGAGATAACAAATGTGTGAGATGAAAAGAAATGACCAAAAAACCTTTCAAGCTTAACCTTTAAATGATATTTCAGCGGTTCTCCCTGGTGTTCCTGTACAAGCTGACAGGAACACTGGCTGATAGCTGAGTTTGTGCCCTCTGAAGATCTGGCATTATGTCAGACAGAATCAGGTCTGAGGTGGTCTCAGGGGGCTCTGGATGTGCAGATCTCTGCAGAGCTGGAGATGTTTTCATGGTCCCGACCGGTTAACTTCTGTTTACTAGCCTGTCTCTCCACATCAGACACTGAACACCAGACGGCCACGAACAGTCACAACGCTTCTGTTTCACACAGTTTAAACAGAACAACCATACCGTCAAACTGCCTGCAAAACTCTGAGAATGACAAACATGAATCATCTGTCATTTAAACTAAATGGGAAATTAAACTGATATAAAAAACTAAACACTGAAAATATGTTGCTGGCTGTGATTTCACTATTTAAAAGTGAAACTACTTAAAATTAATATTATCATAAAACTCAAATTGTCTTATAATAATGAAAAATGGAAAAGCTTTTTAGATTTTCATACTGACAAACATACTGTAGAGAAAAGACTGACCTGTTTCTACATTCTCACCACATACAAGCTTATAACCTCTAACCCTCCTGTGGGGTGAATCATAAAACCAGTTACAGTTCTGAAGAGTTTTAGCAGTAAAATATAAAGACATGATGACTGACATAAAGAAGGAGAAACGACTCATGTTATCTGTTCTTGTGGATGAGAAAGTTCATCCGTGTTTGGTTTGGCACTGCCATCTGGTGGTGAACCTGAGAAAGGGATTATGGGTAATGTTAGAAAAATAAAAATAACCTAAAAGCTAAAAAAATAATGCTTAGCATCAGACTTTGGTCAGAAAGTTAGAACACAATTTAAAAACAAAACATTAGATAGTTTGACGTTACTTGCAATGATAACATTAACCAATACGTCTCGGGTAACGAATAAAGAATGAGTGCATTTTACCTGCTTCTCTAATGGAAACTCTTCTCATAGTTTTTAACATGAGCATGAAATTAATCTGGATATCAGGTGTAACTAGATCAGGTAAAACAGGTGAAGATGAAACCAGGATGAAATGATCTTAAAACAATCAGAATCAGTTTAAACACACAGGTCCGACTCAGACATGTGGGGCTGGTCAGAGACTGAGAACCCTGTGGTTGCTCCCACAGAACATCTACTAGACATCTGACACTTCATATTACATGGTTCTTTAAGAACCCTTATTGCCCCCCCTGCCTCTCTCTCAGTTCAGCTGGTGCCAGTCATTGTACTTGTGTTATAAATGAGCTGCTTGTTTAGAGTGTGGGAAAAATGATTATGTAAGAAACCAACACGACAAATCCAGCTGCCAAAATCCACCTTGGCTTGAAACACCTTTGATTTCTTTTTACTAGTTTTTACTAAACTTGTTCCACTTCAGACACCATCACAAAACACAGTTTTACACAATCTGACAGAAAATAATTCCTGTAGGTCTGTAGGTAACTACTACTGTAACTGATGTTTAGGACAGTGAACTGAGAGGTTGCAGCACCTCTTCAGACAGACAGATGGCAGTGTGTGTCTCATAATCTCATCTACAAGCTGAGAAATCACAGGCACTGATCATGAGGTCAAACACAAACATCTCAGGGACTTTCTCAAGCATCAGTTTAAACTGATCTTCACTCACTCACTTATACGTGTCACTGAAAGTGTGTTAAATACACTCACTCTTCCATTGATTGTCTTTTACTGAAAATGACAAAAATAAAGGCTTTAAGACATGTTGTGCAAACTTGTGGGGGAAACTTGTGTTTAAAATATAATTTAATGATCAATTTATTTTACCTCACATCTTTGACTGAACCAGGTKATGTTGAGAAACTCATTACACACATTCAACATTCAGTCAGGTGAGAAGCTTCTAACATTTCACACCTGGATGAATCTGAAGTGTTTTACAACTGACATAAATAGCCTGATGACACCACCACCCTCAGGTCCAGAACACACACCTGTCAGAACTGGTTGGGCATTAATCACGGTGTAAGAATCTCATACTCTCCCATTTTCCTCGATGTCTCTCTTTAAGCTTCTGAAGGCAGCACATTCATCTAACACTCTTGACCACACGCAGGTCTTGGGTCTGATCTCAACCCTGTAGTCTGTCTCCATGTGTTTAAGAAGCATTTCTGACAAAATCTCACAGACTTACATGCCCAAAACTCCCTCACTTAACACGGAAACTGACTGACTCCTTACGTTCAGTCATTCAGTGTGTATGTTGTTCTAATCATGTCAAATTAGATGTCAAAGACAAAACTGTTATCTTCAGCTGTCCTCTCACAATCCAAGATTTTATGATGTTGTGGAAATTATTTTCAAATGGGCAAAACGTAAAACATACGATATATCATTTAAAACATTCTTCTAACATTACTGCAAGAGCATTTTGATAACTTTAAGGAAACGTTTAGTGAAGGTTCTGAAAACATCCTGTCAGCTGGGGTGGGAGATGTTTTGGCAGGACAGGCAGCAGTTGTGTGTTGTATCTTTGAAGAGTAGTTCTCTTCAGCAGGCTTTTCACTCCAGACCTTTTATTCTGCCATGATTTAAAGCAGGAAAGCAGTTAATGGCCTTCAGCTCCTGCATGTCAGCTGGGCAGGAGAGAGAGGAGATGCGTTACGGAGATGAACCTGGACGTGTTGAGGTCAGTAAGAGAGAGACGGGCTCCAGCTTATCTGAGAGGCTGGATTCTGTCGTATCTACAGGCCTAAACACACCAGATGCTCAGAAGTGCTGCTGTATGAGTCCAAGCACAAGAACATCTATCTCTCAGATCTGAAGGAACATTCTCCGTTCATAACCGACTCCTCTCCAGTGATAAAACATTTTATACGTGTGGAATGTCGGTCAGTTTGTTATGAGCCCATCCTGCAATTTCTGGATATAACTGAAGTATCTTTTCAGGTAATTATGGAGTTAGCAGTAAACTACATGTACTTTTAAATGACTCATTAAACTGTGTCACTTCAGCTAATGCGGCCGTTTAAGCTAATACAGCCCAGATTCATTCACAGGATATAATATAATATGAAATGGGTTAATGACTCTTTATGGCATTACAGCGGCACATCAAATCTAAATGCTGTGGGTTTATAAGTGTTGACTGACAGAAAACACACACGTTAAATGATGCGTCAGCGGCCTGTGGACTGCACCGATGCGGTATGAATGTGTACACGCGCTGTCCACTGACATACTGCCCTGGGTGTTAAACCGAAACACAGCCTGTCAGAACCTCCCCAACACCAAAGCCAGACTCACTTTAGTTCAACAGCCCCTCAAAACTACAAATCAAAGAAACATTTTATTTTTCTTAAACTAGCCAAACTGTTTTTACTGGCCTCAGAACTTAACAGAACGTATATATGGAGGTTTGTAATCACTCATCTTCAGCAGCTGTGAGTGAGATTAATGTCTGAATCTCAGAACATCAACTGCTGCTTCCACACAGAAGACAGGTTTGGTTACATTACAGGACCTGCAGTTTAACAGCCCAATTACAGGACCATTTATAACATGTAAGAAAAACATGTTATGTAAAACAGTTAATAGAGCTGATGATGTGTTTATTGTTTAAACACATACCAAGAATATTAAAACAGATCTATAACAGTTACAATGCAGAGAGAAAATCAGTTACACACTTTACAAATCTGAAAACACACATATATATATAACACATATATATATAAAACCTCTTCTTTCAATCAGATTTGCACAACTACAATTATTTCTAATGAAGAATTTAAGCACTTTTAAAAGTATTTATTCATGAAACAATGTTTAGTCTACATTACAAATTTTGATAATGCAATAATGCTAACTGACAGAATGAATGTTAATGCATGCTAATGCATCTCAGAACACACACACACAGACGACACACACACACACATGACACACACACACACATGACACACACATATGACACACACACACACATGACACACACATATGACACACACACACACACAGACGACACACACACACAGATGACACACACAGACGACACACACACACAGACGTCACACACACACAGACGTCACACACACACAGACGTCACACACACACAGACGACACACTCACTGCAACATGTTTAACTTAATGATCTGAACACAAGAGACATGTCACTAGCATGTGTTTATGGTGAACTCCCCCTCTCTTTTTTACACTTCAGTTCTTTACAAACTAATAGCAGGAATGAAAAACACACTTTCTTCTCAAGTGCGTTACAGCCACCTGCATTTACTGCGACCGCAAGAAACGTAAAACAAGCTGCAATTTCTCCTGAATTGATGTTTACATCATTGATGCTTGTGCATCTAGGTATGATGTTGTTATTTTGAACAGAAACTCTTTTGAGGAGACATGTCATGACTCGAGAGGGTGGGGACGGGTGTTGCCTGGAATCCTAAAACTGTTTTCTTCTTTCCTTGCCAGCAGCACTGTTTATAAAGTGTGTTTGTTTTGCTCTCCCTTGCGTGAACAGTTCACGAAGCTAAATCATGTTTTCACCTTTATCGCATTAGCTCTGGACGGACACTTCCTGTTTATTGTTTTATACTTCCTGTGGGCCAGAACGCTAAAGGCGCAGCTACTAACGTGGTGGTTTTGATTAACTTTGTACCTCAGATTAACGTTCATGTAATGTTCATTTCAGCTGCCTAAAGACAAAAGGAACTTAATCAAGCTAATCTGGACACACACTCTGTACTTCAACATACTGGTGTGTCATTAATAGCACGATTCCTTTCCTCCAGACGTTTTGAATCTCAGTTCGATTCACATGACCACATCATTCCACCGCAAAGGTCACAGGTCAGAGCTCAGGTCACCTTCCTCCTTTCCAGGGTCTCTCATGCCAGCTAGCATGGCCAGTCTCTTATTAATAGACTCGCAATGAAACCCACAAGGTTCAACCACAAGACCGGATACACAAGGTCCTCAGAGACATGTGGGGCCAAAAACCCACCACATCTTTCTGTGTGTGTGT
>JBAJNP010009965.1:0-17180 GCA_036877545.1 Yasuhikotakia modesta | reverse complement strand
GAGAGAGAGAGGGAGAGAGAGAGAGAGGGAGAGAGAGAGGGAGAGAGAGAGAGAGAGAGACTTAACAATATAATTGCTGCTTGTGATGTTGTATCCACACCACAATGTGTAAATTGGTCTGTGATTTGCTTATATTCGAGCTGTTGTTTTCTCTAACTGTGCATTTCAAATGAATACCAAACCTAAAAACCTTTCCTTTATTCAGACACTCTGATAAATAATGAAAAACCATTTCCCAGCACCTTATTATAACGACTTAAAAATAACCGAGAGTGAGAAAGAAAACGATTTCAGCGCCTCTGTTTTCATCACTGAATAATTACATATATAATGTACATCAGTTACTAAAAGGGCCACACAGTAAAATGGTATTAACGTGGTTTCTAAACACGGTGCATTAGTAATTCTGCCTTGAAGTACCATAGTAAAAACCAGTACAATGATAGCATATATTTGGTATATATTTGGTGTTTCAGTAACATGGCAAATTTTAAACCACTATTTTCTGATGTCATTTATGCAAGTACTGGTACAGTTCCCTTTTTGTAAGGCAATGATAGACTTATTAAAACATAAAAACACAATCATTCAGTTAAAATTATGCAGTAGATTTATTACTGATTCTTCAAAACTATTATTGGTCATTGAAAGCGTTAATCCACATGCCAAGCGTTTCCGCTCATGGCCAGAATTGTCAGAAACGCGTTTTGAGCGCGCCGAGTATTTTGGTCCTGGCGGGCCACCGTGTGTTTGTGTTTGGTTTCGACGAAAATGGCGGATGAGCTGGACAGAGTATTGATTTCAGCCGCGGAGCTTCGAGCAGAAGCAGCGAATTTCATTACACACGGCGATAGTTTTAAAGGTCAGAGATTCCCTGAATGTATTTGAGTCTGCAAAGAAAAAAACTGTCAGACGCAAGCATAATTTTATAACGTAATTTAAAACTTACGGTCCGGTTGCTAAAGGCTAACTAGCGTAATAGTTTATAAGTCTTCGCTCATGTGGGTCGAACGGCGCCTGTTTTAAAAAACGTTTCTCATCTTCTGCATGATTTTCACCGTAACGATGTACAAGCATTGCATAAAATAAACCAGCCCCTCCGATTAAACTTGAGTTTCTTCATTTGTGTAAATAAGCAAAGATTATGTTAAGTATATCATTAATGAGGGCGCCAACATGTTCATTTGGGTTGAGTAGATTTACATAGATTTAGGAGTAGATTATATATTACCAGCTGTCAAATCCTCACTTTATATGCTGTCTGTGTGGGTTTAGTCAATGACAGTTTGCTGCGTTAGCCTTCAACAGTACACGTGCAACAGGTTGTTTTCTTCTGATGCCATAGCAACAGCATTCATACTTGACTATTTATGATCAAAAACATTATTACTTATAATGTTTTCTATACATGTACTCTATACATGTTATTTATCTTCTGGTTATGAATGATTAACAAATTACTTGGTAAACAAAATGCAAATGTTCCTTATAAATGACTTAATATATTGTGAATGTTACTATTATTGCTGTTTTTGTTGTTGTTGTTCTTATTGTCTGTTTTTACTTCTTTTATTTGTCAGGGTTTAAAGGGGAGCGTAAAAAACATCGTCAGCGAGAGGGTAAACGGCCGGACCTGCAGTTGTACACACCTGGTGCCGGTCAGTCGCGTAAACACAAGGACAGCATTGAAGAAGACGCACACAGTGCCTGTCCAGACCCGGTGCACGCATGTGGAGATCATAGCGGTTCTGATATGGACAACAGAAGACCTGACAGCTCAACTATTGGACGCTCGTCTTTCCCTGGTGAAGACAACAGAAACGCTGCAAAAGAAGGTCAGTTTGAAAGAAAGACTGAAGACTCTGTTAAAAACCACCAGCTTGTGGACAGAGGTGCTGTTAAAACCACAGAATGTGAATTCAAGACCAGGTCACCGAAGCAGTCGAGAAAAATGCGCAAACCAGATCGAGAAATTTATCAGCCAGGGGGCCGAAGATCTCAAGCAGACAAGGAAACTGTTGGAGGCAGGGAAGTAGATGGGGTCCCCAAAGAGGAGAGGAGGAGAGAGGAGGTGTTGGGTGGAAAATGTGTAGAAAAAGAAGTTAGCAAGAATTTACCTGTGGAGGAAGAGAAGGAGGAAAAGAGGAGAAACAGGCGTGGGAAGGATGTCAGAAAAAAGCCAGATCAGGAAAAGCAGAGAAAAGGAAGTTTAGAGTCCCCGTCTGCAAACAAAAACGAGGCTAATGTTGAGAACGTCAGTGCTAAAGTCAGTCATCTTACACTCAGCAGTCAGGCAGAGGTGGAGTCAGAGAAAAACCAAAGGAGAACATCAAACAGGGAAGAACGAAGAGGTCAGGCAGGGAGAGGTGATGGAGGGGAGGACAAAAGAAGAGAGAGAGGAAATGGGAAGGCCAGAGGAGGAAAAGAGAAAGGTAGCAACCATTCTTCTGCAAGGAGAGAGGAAGGGGAGAGGAAAGGTTGGGAGTCAGGTCAGCCCGACCAGGAAAAGGTAAAACGAACAGAGGGAAGACAGCAGAGAAATGTGGGTGGAAAAGAGGGGCACCGTGATCAGAACACCAATCACGAAAAACAAAGAGGTGACAGACAGAAAGATAATCAGGGAAAGAAAGGGAAAACATCAGAAGGAACTGATTCCAACAGGATTAACTCTTCGTCTTCAAAGCGCTATTCCCAGTCTGACATCCGACGACCACGGAATCGCACCTACAGCACGAGTTCTGCCAGCAGTGGGACCAGTATGGATGGGTTTGTTGAACCTGAGAGACTGCAGGGAGAAGGACAGCAGTCTGGTGTTCTCATTGTAGAGAGGAGTGTTGGGCAGAGAGAGTTTGTCCGAGGAGGTCGGGTTCGCCCGAGAAGACGGACAGCTCGGACTTTGTCCTCCACAGACTCTCTGGAGGAAAATGAAGCTGGGGAGAGAGAAGAAAGGAGAGACCTACAGGATGTTGAAGACACCAGGAGCTCCAACAGACGTCTTGAAGGAGGCGGTAGAGGTCAAAGATCAGCTGCTGCTAGTGGCCGAGGAGGAATCTTGAGAGTTACTTTGGACAAGCCTTCAAGCACGTCTTCAGGTGCCAGTGAACAGCAAGGAGGCCGAAAAAACCAAAACCCTAGAGGTCGTGGGAGGGGCATCCTGGTTCTCCCCGCCCACACTGATCTAAAAATGACCCCTGAGCCTGGAGCTCTGCTTGGTGGTTTGAGAGGTGGAATGAGCCTTAGCAGGGGAAGAGGGGGCCGTGGTGGAGGGACAAGACGACTTTGGGATCCTAACAACCCAGATAAGAAACCAGCTTTGGTGTCAAGCCAGCAATCCCAGCATGCATCTCTCCAACAGGCTTTGTATTTACAACAGGGTGGATGCGGGCCTTTGCATTTCCTCGACACTGATGATGAAGCTGCAGGAAGTCCTCCAGTCTTCCAAAATCAGCAGGCTGCTGCGATGGCCTACTACAAATTCCAGAATTCAGACAATCCCTACTGCTATCCTTTATCCGCCAGTTCCCCACCACGCTATCCGTACCCATACCATATTCCCTACCAAATGCCAGTCTCTAATGGTATGTATCCGGCCTCTGCTATGCCACCTTTTTATGGACCCTACGGGCAAGGTGGGCAAGGTTACCCCTCTTTGGGGGGCTCTGCTCTCACTCCAGAGGAGGCAGAGGTGCAGACCAGAGGAGAGATGGGAAAGCTGCTGCGGTTGGCTGACAGTCAGGAGCTTCAGCTTAGTAACCTGCTGTCCCGGGACAAGCTGAGCCCGGAGGGTCTGGAGAGAATGGCCCACCTCAGGTGAGTGTTCAGACCCCCAGTGTGCACAGACTGGGTAGTTGTGTGTCTGTGTGTGTGAGAGTGTGTGTGTGTGACAAATTAGACTTATTTCCAAAAGAATACATTTGAGTTGAATTTGAGTATGAATTTATACTGAGGACATTGTTTTTCTTAAGATTATAATACTTATATTTTATTTCTGCTTTGTTGTGTTTTTTGCACAATACTGTTGTGTTGCATTATTTTCTCCTAACTCAGATCTTGTGTGTCATGTCTCAGGGCGGAGCTTCTCACAGTATACGAGCGAGTGATTTTAACAGACATAGAG
The DNA here is from genome assembly GCA_036877545.1 of Yasuhikotakia modesta. NCBI lineage: Eukaryota > Metazoa > Chordata > Actinopteri > Cypriniformes > Botiidae > Yasuhikotakia > Yasuhikotakia modesta. Next base: position 13,063 of record JBAJNP010009965.1, on the reverse strand, counting down.
TTCTCAGACTCTCAGAACCTGGACCAGGCGCTGTGGAAGAACGTGTTCTACCAGGTGATTGAGAGGTTCAGACAAGTTCTGAAGGACCAGACATCCGACACCGGCCCACAGATCAAAACCATGTTAATGAGCATTTTGGAGGAGGTACATATGCATCTTACTTTTATGTTTCATATTGAAGGACATCAGAGTGTTACAGTCAATGAATGGCCAGTATGTAATGTTTATTCCTGTCCCATAGGGGGCGGTATTCTTTGATTCCCTGCTGCAGAAGTTGCAGGCTGTGTTTCAATTTAAACTGGAGGAGTATATGGACTGCATGGCTATACGAGCAAAACCTTTACGCAAGACGGTAAATGCCTCATTTCTCAGTTAATGTGATCACTGAGCTAAGAACAAACTGTTTTGTACAGATTATAATTATTTATGTTTTAGGTCCCAAATTCTTTACATGATTAATTTACATTATGTAGTCAAACTCACACCAACTAATGTCTATTTAAGCTTATTTAGCACAGACACATTTGCTAATCGTGAATCACATTAATCTTGTTTCAGGTGAAATATGCTCTGATCAGTGCCCAGCGCTGCCTCATCTGTCAGGGAGATATCGCCAGATATCGAGAACAGGCTAGCGACTCTGCTAACTACGGAAAGGCACGCAGGTAAGTTACATTTATATCAACCTTTATTTGTCTGTTTTTTGCTTTTGGGTTTTTTCAGAATTTAACAAACATTCTCTTTGCAGTTGGTATCTGAAAGCTCAACAGATTGCTCCGAAAAACGGCCGACCGTACAACCAGCTGGCGCTGTTAGCGGTCTACACAGTAAGCCCACCACTGTACCGCAGTATTAACCAGATGCTCACTCTGCGTGGAGGCCTGAGGAGGTTTTACATTTGATTAACTGACACCTCCTATTTGCATTTGTTTATTATAATAAATTACCTTTGCATTTTGTTTCCAAGTCAGCGTGTTTTCAAACCAAATTCATTGCAAAAAATAATGTGTGGTTTAAAATACAACTAAACGTAATCTTAATTTTTCCAATTCTCTCCTAGAAGCGAAAGCTGGACGCTGTTTACTATTACATGCGCAGTCTGGCTGCGAGTAACCCCATCCTTACAGCCAGAGAGAGCCTCATGAGTCTGTTTGAGGAAGCCAAACGCAAGGTATCCCATAATCCAACACAACAATCCAGAAACATTATTGCATTACCACCATGCACAAGTCTGTGATTGGCCAGCATCTTAAGTCATATTTGCCTGATCTTCCCACCCCAGGCTGAGCAGATTGAACGCAGACAGAAGCAGGATTCAGGCATAGGCACTCAGGGTCCTCGAGGTCACACAGGGGGGCGTCGAGGGGAGGACGCCACCCGTGTTGAGGTCTGGATACGCCCTAATGGGCACCCGGGCACCTCTCGTACAGCAGGCAGCGAATCGGGCAAAGACTCAGAGCAGGATGGAGAACTGGGCACTTTAAGTGCTAGCGACGTGAGTACTTAGAAAACATGTGTACTTGATCTTTGCTAACCACATACTTGGCTGTGTACTGGAGTGATTATGATGTTTGTTAGATGTTTTGGTCTAGTGTCTCATCTTATTTGGTCAGTATAATCTGAGGTTTATCCAGCCTCATGTGGCTCCGCCCACAGTCAGATCTCACAGGTTGCTGCAAATAGTTAATTTGTTGTTGGACTTACAACCTTCCTCTGTTCAGCAGGAAGCTTCGAATTCCCTTATTTTTCTTGATGCTTTAAAGCTCAAAAAATGTAAACAGAAAAGCAAAAATTAGGTCATTGTTTCCTGTGATTTGCATCTGCGCACCAAATCTGACTAGATCGTACCACAGTTAAGTCAATTAAACGTTCAGCGCTACAGTTATCTAATTCACTCTAACCCTGACATTTTAAATTATGATTCCAAACTGCAGTTCACGTTAAATGACTTTACAAACAGTTTTTGAACAAACGTTCTCTGACGCAGTGGTGCAGGAACACACGCAACAGCCTGTGAGGTAATCTGAAGTTGTTTATGAGTCTCCCACAGAATGAAACCATGAGTCACCTGTCAGTGATGGAAGAGGGCGTCAGATGCCCCATCATCTCCGTAACCTTGGATATTTGCCCACGTCAGCGTTAAATGCAGTTACACTTTCAGAAAGTTCACCTGCTTTCACCCTCCATTCATCATTAAGTGTTTTTGGATTATTCCAAGCCCCTTGCTTTTAGCCTCAAGCCATTCGCTCATTTCGTTAAATGCGGCGTTTTAGTCGCATCGGGTAAACAAGCCGCGGGTCCCTTTAAGCTCATCAATTTTCTGACGTTTTGTTGGCTTGTCGAGTCGGGGTGGCTGCGCACACCTGCCGAGCCGTTCGTTTCATGGGGATAAACATGACCTATTTTCACAGTAATTGCAACGATTTCAGCTGCTTTTACACAGATTGAAGATCGTTCATAATTTTCTGCCCTTTTTCTTGCAGCTCAATAAAAGGTTTATTCTGAGTTTCCTGCACGCTCATGGAAAGCTCTTCACTAAAATTGGGTAAGTCTTGCTGTGGGTTTATCAGAACCCGGATCCGTTGTTGTGTTGTGATGTTGTTCAATTGACCTTCTGTTAAAATCTCCCTCGCAACCTCAGATTACCTCACAAATTACCTCACAACAGAAGTCTATGAGGCAAGCTGAGAAGTTCTTAATTGTAAAAACGTTGTATACTCATTTGCATAACGTGTTGCTATTGGTCCACAGGATGGAAAGTTTTCCTGCTGTAGCCACTAAAGTGCTGCAGGAGTTTGGGGCCCTCCTCCAGCATAGCCCCTCCCCCCTGGGCAGCACACGCCTGCTGCAGATCATCACCATTAACATGTTCACCATCCATAACGCCCAGATCAAAGGTATTGTGGACCACTGTCCACAGAGCCAATTACAACCTGTAAGAGCTTCTCATTGGACGATGGATGTAAACGATCTTTTTCTAAACGATTCTTTGTGTTTTTTGTGGCGTAGCTGAAGCGCAGGGTGACACTCGCTCTGTACTGGAAGAACAGACCACGTCTCTTGGTTTAGCTATGTTTGGTCTCCTAGTGCAACGTTGCAACGAACTACTAAAGGAAACGCCTGCTGGTGAGTAAACATCGGCTCTGTGTCAAAACCTAGCGAGCTCCCTATGTAGGCGGCATCATAGGAATGTTATGACCAAAGAAGCTGCTTTTCTGTTGCTTCGACACTGTGAAGTTGTTATAATGAACTGAAGTCCTTGTTTTTTTTTCAGAGCGTATCCCGGCCGAGGAACTGGGCGAGTGCGATGAGATGGGTGATGAAGAAGGGATGATCCGCGTGTCGGCGTTCCCGTCCGACCTCAGGGAACTGCTGGCCAGTATTAAAGTGTGGTCTGACTGGATGCTTGGACACCCGGAGCAGTGGAACCCTCCGCCGTGCAACATGCAGTGAGTGCCGCCCATCCTGAGTGCCCTTAAAGATCCGCGTTGGTTTGATACAGAGAGGGAATGCTTAAATGTTCCCTTGCATTGTGTGCAGGGGGAGTCCGGATGTGTGGCAGTGTCTGGCAGACCTGTGCAACTCTCTGGCTCGTGTGTATGATGGAGAGGCGCCGCTGTATAAGGCTGATGCAGAGGGGGAGGGAGACGAGGAGCTGCGAGTCCTGCAGCTGGAGGAAGATAAAATGCTGGCGGGGTTTGTGCCGTTGCTGGCTGCCCCCCAGGACCCCAGCTATATAGACAAAGGAGCTGATACGGTAACACACACTCACTCATCGTGACTTACCATTAAAACACACAAGCATTTACTGTGAGCAATCTGTCGCATTTCCTTGTGCTCCCTGGCATGTTGCCCGTAACGCACTACAGCGCTGTCAAATGATTCACATAATGATTCGCTAAATTTAATCATTTAAGATTTTGTGGTAATTACACAATTCGTAGCTGGAAATAATTCTAGAATGTTTTAAAACAAGAAGATTTTGAACCTTTACAAAATAAATTGACCATTTCCACTGAAACTCAACATTCCCCAGTCATGCTGAGAAAACATGTTAAAATAATATCAAACTGCATTATGTAAAGATATTTCACATTAAACATAAGTTGCTCAACAGTAGTAATTCTAATGCATGTGAATGGTGTTGTGCTGCAGGCCATAGCCGCTGACTGTAAGAGGGTGACGGTTCTTAAGTACTTCCTGGAGGCTCTGTGTGGGCAGGAAGAGCCCCTGCTTGCTTTCAAAGGTGGAAAGTATATTTCCATGGCAACGCCTCCGACACCCAGAGAAAGCACAGAGAGCAAGACACAGGCTCAGGAACTGGTACAGCAAACCTCTAATTTCCTGGACGTATAAATAAGAATTTAATTGGGTTTTTGTAATATTTCACTCTGGCGTCAATTTAGTTGTGATTTCCGCAAAATTCTGAGCATGTGTTTCCAGTAACCGAGCAGGAAGTGCCGCTAATTCCATTGTTTTCTCAGGAGGACGATGTCATCGTGGAGGAATCCTCTCTCTCAGCATCAGAGGGAGAGATGGAGGGAGAAATGGAGGGAGAGGGGAGCGGAGATGATATCCGAGAGCTGAGGGCCCGGCGTCACGCTCTCGCGCACAAGCTGGCACAGCAGCAGAAACGCAGGGACAAGATTCAGGTACCAAAACAGTTTCTCTCTTAAAGGGCCAGAGATTTAGTTTCCTATTAAATCCACAACATTTCATTTTACATAAACATTGTCACTCTGTGGTTGCTTTGTTTATATGTAAAATCACACTTCTGTTATGCTAAATGGTCAAATGCTAATGGCTATGACATCATAACCATGTCAGTTTACTTAACACTTTAACAGTTTAGTTTGGTTTAGTTAGCCTGAATTGGAGAAAGATTTAGATTAACACTTTATTACATTATAATATAAAATGATGGAAAATTGTTTATTTTTCATATAAAAATCACAGACGCTTAAAGTGATTTTGTTTTGGTCTCACAGGCGGTTCTGCAGACCGGTGGGCAGCTGGAAATCGAGATCAGACCGTTTTATTTAGTTCCTGACACGAACGGCTTCATAGACCATCTGGACGGCCTGAGTAGGCTTCTGTCCTGTGGGACGTACGTCCTGGTTGTGCCTCTTATCGGTGAGACCGTTTCTGATCAGATACCTGCATTTCTGTGTTGTTGTTTATTTAATTGAATCTATCATTATTTCTGTGTATGGCAGTGATCACAGAGTTGGATGGTCTGGCCAAAGGGCAGGACAGCCGTGAGGGAAGCGGGAGTGATGCTCATATCAGACAGGTGCAGGAGAGAGCCAGAGCGGCGGTGATGTTCCTGGAGAAAGCTTTTGAGTCCAGAGACCCGTGCATCAGAGCCCTCACCAGCAGGGGAAACACACTGGAGTCCATCGCCTTCCGCAGCGAGGACACGTCTGGACAGAAGGTATGTTTGTCTGGGCCTGCGTTGCACTTTGTTCCATTCCATTGCATTCTTGTAAATAAAAATGCACGCAGGACTTTTTAAACCCTGTCCATTCTTTGTGCATCTGTTTCCCAGGGCAACAACGATGATGTCATCCTGTCCTGCTGTCTGCATTACTGTCAGGACAAAGCCAAAGATTTCATGCCTGCTGAGAAAAGTCAGTTATCTTTCTCGCTTTTGTTTATTCATMTTTTGAACTTATTAAATGATTAAGCCACATACACCTAGACTGGCATGAGGATAAGTAAGAATGCAAGAATTTTGCAGGTAAACTGTTCATTTACTTCTGTTTAGTGACCAAAGCGTGTGTGTTTTTTCCAGACGGGCCGGTGAGGTTACGCAGGGAAGTTGTCCTGCTTACAGATGACCGCAATCTGCGAGTCAAAGCTCTCACACGCAATGTTCCCGTTCGAGACATCCCTGCCTTCCTGACCTGGGCTAAAGTGGGCTGAACCTCAGACCTGATTTACAGTTGTACACACCAGTCATCCTCCACAGCAACAGTTTCTGTGGAGGAAGTGATGTCAGAAAGAGGAGGATGAATGTGGGGAAGATACAACAAGCTTTTGGTCAAGCTGACAAAGAGAGCGAAGCATGAGACGTCAAGCCATTTTAGAAGGAATGAGGGATTTTTGCCCCCTAAAAATGCAGCGTGCGGAGATGCCGGCTTGCGGGAAATGGAAAGTTGGGAATCGGCTTAGCTGATTTGGGGGGTTAGATGGAGAAATATTCATGAATGCGTCTCATGGGGGAAGCATGAGAGAAACCACCAGCGGATGTTTAGAGTGCTTGTAGGGTTTGTGTGGAATCACATGGAAAGATTTTCCAGCTGTGCTGCAGATGAATTAATTCCAGTTCTGGGAAGACCTCTATGCAAACCGGGAACTTAGTCTGTTCTTCAGCAGCCTGTGATGAGGCAGGAGCTCCAGTAGCTGGAAATGTGACGAGATCAGCGCCACGAGACTGAAGTTCCGTTCTGCTGGTTTTGTGTGTAAAGCTATTAATCGCACTGTTTCACTGCTGCAGCGCATGCTTGTTTGCTTTAAGCATGATTGTTTTAATTTTCCTTTGAGTTTTATTTTTGTATTTAAGTTTGCGGTGCAATTTTGATGGGACTTAATGCAGCTACTTTCAAGGTCTTATTGGTTTGTATTTTTCAAAGCTAACCATTTTTAATAAGTTAATAGGTTTCATAATCCATCCTGGACAATAGAAGACTAACCTCAGTCACTCATAAATGAAATTTCACACTGATGTAATAAGTTTTGATGTGGTTTTAACATAAATTGTCTGAGTCACAATAAAATCCACAATTACAAATCTGTACAATCAGTTAATAAATTGGGTTGTTCTGACAGCTGTCAGTGTAAATGTGGACAGATCAAGAATTAAACCATAAATGTTCAGTGTTGGTTGCAGTGTTTTGTTTCAGTGACATTAAAATGCTGTTTTTGGATCATAAAGAGTCTTTTGACAATTTGTGTGTTTGCTTTTTATGCACTTTTTTCTTGTCAGTAATTTAAATATCTTTACTATTTTTTTGCCCGTTTGCATTAAATAGTTGGTTTCACTCCCATAATGAAATAGATTTTGCTGTGTTAAATGTTGTCAGTTAAATATTACCTTAGGACCATTTTTTTTGCTTGTTTTGTAATGGGCAAGGGTTCATCTTTGTGTTACCATGGTTATATGAGAGGGCATACTTTGTTTTAATCTGCAACTAAAAATACACCGATAACATCTTCCTTATTTTAATAAAATCTATTTCAATGTGAATTAAATGTTATTTTCATGTGACGTGTTTTGAGCCCTGCTTCAGTTTGGCCTGTAGATGTCGCTGTTTCCTGCTGAATAATGTTGCTGCTTTAACATCTTTAACAGTTTCACTGTTTTCACTGAAAATAAACAGACGTGAAGATATTTCTGGGCTTAATCTTGTAGAAATGAAACGTACAGGTTCAAAAATGTATTATTTACAATGCATACACACTGAATACCTTTTTAACATTAATTTTAATTAGACGTGGAGACTTCAGAAACAAAATATAACATGAACCAAACTGGCCTGCAGAGTAAACACAAAAAAATTCTGTACATGCTAGTGTCTGTGAATTTAACAAAACCTGCAAAAAAAGACCTTTATATGTTTGGTATTTGATAACATTAAATATTAATGTATTAAATGATTAATTTGTGAGTTCCTTGATATTCTGTTTTTGGCATAATAACCTTCTTAAAATGTTTATTACATTTTTCAAAAACACTCATAATAAAAACCTCATATGATCTCCAGCGGATGATGAATTTTAAACAGATGTTGGTATAAAATGGTTGCTGTGGTAACAGCCCTACGCTACAAAACTACTATAGTTCACATTAATGTGCAATAAATAAAAATTTAACGCTACGCAACAGAATCGTAAAAAAATGATAGTTTAACAAGTACACAAAATAATTAAAATGAGGTGACATGAACACAAAGACTAAAATGAAAACATGCAGGTTTTCTCAGCAGAGATGTGCATTTTTCAGCTCAGTAAAGATTTCTTATAACAAACTTTAGGTCAAAATCCTCCTGAAATAAAACGTGCAAAGTGAGGTTTTAAACTGAGCTCTCCAAACTCCTCCCACTTTCATGTTAACAGCATAAACGAAACACAAAACGACACCACTCACATTTCCATCTGAAATGAACCTTTGAACACACTGAGGAATTTACACCATAATATCTCAAGAAACTTGCATGTTGAAAAGTTTCTCATTTCTTGGCTTAAGTTCCTTGCGTCACATTTTACACCATCTGTCACAAAATTCAGCTTAACTGAAGACATGAAAGCCAAGAGTAAACATGAGGTTGGAATTTTTTTTTTGACGAAGTTTAGTGTTTAAAAAAATGGGTAAAAATGTAAAGCATACGTTAACTGGCATTTATCTACCAAAATAGGTTGTCGAATACTGTCCCTATTTATGAGTCACCAGGAATGTGTGTGTAAGCCGACAGCTGTGTAGTTAATATTACTGTCTGTTAATTCATTCTAATTAAACACTGCATTACATGTTACTTCAGGTCTGTAAACATTAAAGCATTGCACTGAAATCCTTGGTGACAAAAGTGCAAAAAACACTCCTGTAATCAATCATTTTTTGGCCATGAAAACTCAAAAATTAACCAGCAATAAATAACTGGACAGAACTACTGGAGACAAAAACCTGAAGATCAGTTTGGGGTATTTGGTCAAGCATATAAATCTGTATGTGTAGAGAAAAGAAAACGTCTCTAATTATCAAGTGCTGTTAATAACCAGGTAATAAAAATAGATACGAGCTGTTCAAAAGTCAGTGTTTGTTTTGTGCGATCGACTTGAAAGTCTGTGCTGATATGAACGTCATTTAAATACGTCCACCTGCTGCTGCTAATCTGAAGGCATCTGAGGGCGATGCGCTCTCTCATGAGGTCTTTCAACAAGTGAATCATTTCTCCAGAGAGAAAAAACATCTTTCCAAAGTCCTGCAGGGGAAAAAAAGACCATATCTTAAATGTGAACAAAATGTATAAGAACTTAAGTCAATAAACTTAACCAAATCTCAAAAACCACAAACGGCACCGAGTGGAGATCAGACACTCACCTAAGCCTCATTCTCCAGGGTAACGGAGACAGCATGACACACCTCTGGAGAACAAACCCAGACATTAGGTACTCATAAACAATTCATGAACACATCAACAGCATCACACTGAGAGAATGTGTGTGTTTCTGCTACAGTATGCTGCAGATGGCCCATATTAAATAACGCAGCAGCATCTTAAATAACGTTCAAAGGTTTTAGGAAATAATTCATTGTAAGAAATCGTGTACAAATTCTCTCTTAAAGCAATTTCAGTTGCTATTAAAATGTTAGCCGTGACGTACCGATCTTTGCATGATCACCGTTTTTCTGCTCCTCGGAGTGCATATCGTTTCCAAGGAGATGATTCTGTGACTCACTCAATGGTCTGAGGTTTGTCTGTCCATCAACAGCGCTGTTACTATAACAACCATCATGTCATCAGTCACAAACACAGACATTTACAGGCCTAAAATATACCTCACCTTAAATGACATTTCTAGGAAAGATGATGTTTCTAGGAAAGATAACAATTAAAGTTATCTGAAGTTTCAGGTGTAAGAAAAGCAAATCGTGACCTCATTTGTCTGCATGATGGAAACAGTTTCTCACAAACTAAAACAATACAATAAACTGATACGATTGTAGTTACCATTTAATGGACTGATGTTCGACGTTGCCTTGCTCTGAGTCGGCGTTTACGAGGCGAGTGGGGAATGTGTAGCCATCTCCTAAACTAAAGAACAAAAACAATAGCTCTTAATCTTTAATCTAAAGCAATTTACAGTGCATTCAAGCTAAACATTTTATCAGTATTTTGTGTGTGTTCCCTTGGAATCAAACCCACAACATGATGCTGGAGGAATGGGACTTACCTGCTGTAAACAGGTAAACACCAAAACTTCTTCTGGTCTCCAAACACCTGAGTGACGTTCTTGCGAAAGCCCAAAGTGAAACCATTTTTATCTGGGCCGTTACGGAACACTGGGGCCCTAAACGCTTCTGAACAGAATGGAATAAAAAGACGAGAATGAGGTTCCACTACAGACCACAGACACAATGGTAACATCCATCACATGTGAATACCTTTCAGGGAGAGAATCACAACTTTATTGTAGGTAGGTCACGCAGAGGTTTTTCTGTGAAGTGTGACCTAAATGTTTACCAAAAGCTTACCCACAATGCACCTCCACACACATCTGAATTCTGCTTTTAACAGCTTATATTTATTGAGTTTTATGTTACTTTACAAAAGAAGAAAAACTAGGTCACCATGGGAGCCAATATTGGGATTAAACGGGAACAGAAAATATAAACTAGGACTGAAATTCCTTCTGAGGTAGTAAATAAGGATCCTACAGAACAGTAACGGTATGAGAGACGCAACGTTAGAAGGAGCTTGAGAGCTGAAATCTACAAACCAAAGCATGATGGGAAGTTAAGCAGCTGGAGTGGAGGAAGGGATGCACTTGCCTATCGTGGTTCTGTTTTTCCCCACGAGCCAGAGATGGTAGCTGAACAGTGACAGGATGCTGATGAAGAACATGGCCGACACAAAGAAGAGGAACAACACATGGAACTTTGCGTGAGTGTCTGGCAGCTGATTCTGTTGAGTAAAACAAAAAGAGGTGACAATGGCACCAATGCAGATATTTACATTAAATATATGGCTTGTATTAAGCCCTATTGAGAGGAAACTTACTTTCTACTTAAGACACTTTCTACTTAAGACACTTTCTACTTTCTTGCACAGCTCATCTCCATAGCGTTTTACAGACATAATACATACAACACAAATACACTCACAATTCAATTGACAAATTAAAAAATGAAGTGTGTAATTTCTGCACAGCTAGCATCACAAAACAGACTTGCAAAAAGTGACCTTTAAAAGTCAAGCCAACACCCACAGTGACAACAGTACAGAGCAAGCGGTTTACCTCAGGGCAATTCTCTAATGCCCTCCGTCTGCAAAGCTTCAGGCAAGTGTTAAAAACAGACAAAATGTTAGAAGCACAGACATCTGTTATGCACACAAACAGCTTCCCTCTCTCTAACAAACACAAGGGTGAGGGCCACACACACACACACGTGTGATAAGATTCCTCCTGCATATTAAAACAATTTCATCTGTTTATTTCTTTGTTAAGTAGGTGTGTAAAAAACAGGATAATTAACAGTCATTAATACTAAACAAACACCTTCAGGGTAATACAAGACTCTTATTATCCTGTTGCGATTTACTTCAAGCAGAGAATAAAAACAGACAGATGGAAAGACAAGCACCTACTGACAGCCCAGAGTGAGAGACACAAACCTGTGAAAGTGAGAGATGTTTTAATATGCATGTGTGTACTTACTGTCCAGAACTTAATGAAGTACTGCAAAACTGTGGCGGCGATGTAGACACAGTACAGCATTGAGTACGCCAGGAACAAAACAAACAGCTTATAGTTGGAGAATCCAACACAGTTATTAACCCTGAAAGAGATACAGAGTGAGATGGCAATATAATGAGATCAAGCACAGAACGTGAAAATGTATAGCGGCAATAAACTAAAGCATTCATACCACGGACAATGATGATCCATCTTCAGCACACATCTGTAAGAACAAGAAATGTCTAAAGGTAAACATGACAAGATAAACATGAATGCGTCACGCACATGATGATGTCACTGATGACACTCACTTGTCGCAGGTGGAGCAGTGATGACATCTGTCCGGTTTGATCAGGTGACAGCGGTCGCAGTAACGGATGGCTGAGGAGGAGGGAGGACAAGTTAAATCTGATAGGCTCAGCAGCGGGTGGCATCCAATAGAATTAAAGTACCAGTCGTTATTATGATTAAATGGAAGACCACAACTGAGCTAAAAATGTTACAACTATAATGCTAAATACTAATGTTAATACATTATAGTGCTAAAATATTAATGACACTGTCACATTTTTGAAAACATCAAATTGACATTTATGATGTTTAATAATATAATTAATAACTTAAGGCTAAAATAATGATGGTATATAAGGTTTGAGTGTGGGAACATGCGTTTACCCCCAGAGCCTGTTCGTGTATAAACGGGCAAATCTCTGGCCACTCTCTTCAGAATGTCCTGCTGTGCCTCCGGTCTTTCCTCTTTCTCATACAGCTCCTTCTCAGCCTTAGGGAGACAAAACTGAGACAAACAACAGGAAGTCCGATCAAGATTTGTGTTTCTGCACGACAGGAGGGGAAAAGGGGAGTCAAAGCGTGTGCGCTAATCACACGACTACACCTCAAATAGCTCAAAATGCTAAAATAAGATCTGGTTTGTTTTGAAGGCCTCCCTCCTTCTCTGTCATTACGTTCTGTGGTAATGAAACTAAACAGCGACTTGTTTTAACAGCTTTCCTTGCTTCTCCAGCTCCAGCCTGGAGCTCAGTCTGTCCTCCAGAGAAGACAAGATAATTTAAGAACCTACAGAGGCTGGTGATAATGAAGAACCCATTACAAAGTTCTATAGAAGAAGTAATTAAGAAGCAGCAAGTACCTCTTTAGAAGGTCTGGCAGGCCTGGAGATGATGGTCCTCCAGTAGGACCATATGAACATGAAGAAGCAGATGTGGAACACTAGCAGATAAATCACTGCCACAGAAACAAGGAGGGAAACTGTTGTTTTATTCCAGTCACTGTAGAACATCTCTGCACTTTACTGTATAATTCATAACAGAAGGTCAAAATACAAAGTGAAATGTGTTGACTGGTGTGATAAAACGTGACTGAATTAGTAAAGAGGCTGTTAACTTTTACATGAAAGTCATAAAGGAATAATATTTTTTTCTCAGGAATATTTGGCAAAAATTCAGACTATCATGTTTTCAAAAACAATGCGCTTTAATGGCATACTGCAAAATATGCTTTTAAATTAATATTAACATAAACTGAAATATTAACATTGGAATGTTTACATCACAGGGGATGTACACAAGGGCTCAGTAATTAT
>JBAJNP010009964.1:0-17184 GCA_036877545.1 Yasuhikotakia modesta | reverse complement strand
TGTGTTATTATTGTGTATAAAATGTGTTTTTATGACATATTAGTATAATGATCAGTAAACTGTGTAATCGCTTGTCACAGACATAGCTGTGCTGTTTTTTTAACTCTTGACGCGCATATTTCATTTATTTGTTTGACACACATTTATAATGTTAAAATGTTCCACTTTCAGTCAGGGTTTGTTTTGTGATAATAATGTGAATTGTCCCTCATCTTTTAGTTGAAATTCTGAAATTGTCACTGATTTTTTTCTTCTTTATTTAGCTAAGCCCAGATTTCTCATTAATGAAAGCGATTAGTATAAAGTAGGTGAGATTGACTTTAGACTCAAACTAGGGCGTTTATGAGTTTATTGTACTGTAGAATGGTGTCACATCTGAGGCCGTAGATTTAATGAAGCAGGATCAAAGATCATCAGATATCATTCCTAGCAAAACTTCTTCATAATCTTTATCTTATGAAATCTAATACAAACATCATGTTTTGTTTACAGTTTAAGTTTGAGAGTCATGTGTTGCCAGCCCATCGTTCTTGGAAAACAATGTCTTATCGTCCTGAAATGAAGTCCTTGTTCTGTATGCAAAGAGCTCATGCAAATGTGAAGCGTGATGTGTGTTTTACGTGAATGGAAATCTGAACTTTGAATAGAAGGATTGAAGAGAAAAATAAGAAACTTCTGCCTGGACTGTAGCTTTATAAATAATTATATTTCATATTTTCACAAATATTTTCGTAATGGTTGTATCGTCTAAGATTTCATGAGATTCAACATCTTTCATTGCAGCCGGTCTTATGAATTCCTGCATGAGGACAAGAGTATGAAAATATAGACATAAAAGTTTTGTCATAAAGGTTATGTCAGTGTATTGAGAAGCAGTCGCGTTATCTGGACATGCACAAGAGTTTCACAGTGATGTTGTTGAATTCACAGTCAGAATTCATTACGTTCTGCTGGTGTTGTGCAGTTTTCAGATGGACTTCAGGTTGTTCTGCCTCGTTCTAGATCATTCTGCTTTCAGGGTGTACAGGACATTATGAATGACGCTGGAGCTCTTGTTTACAGTAGTTTTCTTGTACTGTAGTTTTCTGCTGAGGTAAGCCAGGATAGAATAACAGCATCAAACAGCTTGTTGCAGACTGTATGCTGTTATACTGTAGGCTATTATACTGTAGGCTATTATACTGCAGGCTGTTATACTGTAGGCTGTTATACTGTATATTGTTGGCTGTTATATTGTAGGCTATATGTTGTAATTTCATTAATCAGAAAAGATCCTTCAAACTAAATCTTTTTGTTTTAAAGGCAACACAAGTTCCACACAGATAAATCTCATAATGATATATCCAATTTCTATTTCACCTCCTCAATTGTAATGATAATAAAAGGAAGTTTTTTATTATCATTAGATAGATTTGCATAAAATTAAATTATTCAAATGTTTATGAGACATTAGAATTCACATTACAGCCAAACTCTCCCCCAATCCTATTACTGTAAGATCTCATTCTCATTACTGTAAATGTTCATTACATGTATAATGTGTTTAGTAATTCTTACTGCTTTCTGTAATGAGGAGACAGTCTTTTATTGTCACGAGGATAGTAACATTATATGAGGTAAAAGTGTAAAACGTTTGAATGGTTATAGAAAGGTTTTCTTAATGTATTTATATACATATGTATTTTTCTCTTGAATTTTGTGGTGAAGTTGGACATGAGTTCATGTCTCTTCTCATGCTTGTTCCTGGGTTTAACTTTAACGGTGTTAATATTGATTATCTATTTTACTGTGGCAGTAAGTTTCACTGGGACTAGCAGAAACCCAAACTGGAGATGTTTGTGGCTCTCACATGTTCAGACTACACTTGCAAAGATCTGCGTTCCACACAAACCCATTATTTCCTTCTCTTTAGAGTCTCTCCTAGCCAAACCCCCACATATCTCACCTGGAATCAACACATCCCCCTCCTCGGTCCCTCAGCCCACCCGGGAGCTTGTGCAGAATTTAGAGAATTTCTGTTTGCCGTTCATTAACAAGTCGGCGCTTGCAAACACAAAAAATTCTCGTGGAGTCTGTATGAAAAAAGGGTCGAAGTGGGACCGCAGTCAAGCGAATTCAACTCAACAAATTTCCACACTGTTGCTATGGAGACTGCAGTACGTTCCTTTGGGGGTTTAGATGACGTAATGTCAGATTACACCCCGAAACGCACACACACACACACACACACACACACACACACACACACACACACACACACACACACACACACACAGAGCTCTCATTCTGTAAGTCTGGAGCCGTGGGTTTGATGCCATAAATGTCACATGCGTCATGATGAATCTGTGTGCTGCTTCCAGTCTTAACATCTGTGTTTTTCAAAGTTGAATAATTGCATGTAAAAGTATGTTAGCATGTTTCTCAGTTAAAATGTCATGCACGTGCGTGTGTACACTACTCCGTTTATTAAATATATGAGTACATTGTATAGTATTCATAATATATATATAGTATAATAGTATATGCTTTATATATATTTTAATGTACATAATGGACACACACATATTTAGGTATATACTGTATGGATTTGCGTATATAAGTATAGAATATAGTATTATACTGTATATACTATGGATACTATATGCTTCACATATAAATATTTAATATGTATAATACACATATATAATATGAAATATAGCAACAAATTGCCATTTTTTTCAATTAATCATGGTAAATTGGTAAAAACATGGCAAATATTTAATTTAAAATACATATGTTTATACATTGTATGTTTATTTTTTACAGCAGGGTCCATAGGTCATAAAAACACAGTTATCAGTTACTTTTTCAACTTAATTTGGAAGTGAATCATTTATTTGTGAGCATAAGTCTGACTGCCTGTTTTATTTTCTAACAGGCATTTGTTCAGGTCTCATATGAGCTGTTAATGTTACCCAGCTATTCAAATGAGCGTTTGTGGTAGAAGACAATGCGGGGTCTGAGTCGCGCTCATTTGAATAGGCCTGAAGTTATCAGATGCTCATTTGCATACACAGACACGGGGGAGGCGTATAAAAATAGAAGAGTAAAAAAAGAATCTCAGATACATAAACATGCAAAAGTTTGACTGAGAGACTGACATTGCCTGAGAGAGAGAGAGATGGACAGAATAGTTCAAAAGGAATAGCTATGAAAACAAATGCATATTAAACTTCTAAAAAATTCGAAGAAATGAGACTAAAACCTGGGGCCTCTAATTTACATACGAATATCTCAACAAAACTGTTATTTTTAATATGCTTGGTGATGTAAAATATAGTGACTCAAGACAGCGGCAGTAGAGTTACAAACAGAGTCTGTTTGGTTTCACAATCATCCTGTGAAGTCTCAGGTGTGTGTGTGTGTGTGTGTGTATTTTCCTTTACTGCCTGCAGTGAGTCTGTTTAACCAACTGTGTGTCAGCAGTCACGGTATTTTCCTGCCAGTACTGACTAACTCAGTAGCTGAGTAGTCAGTCAGTTATGTTGTTGATGTTTTTTTTAGCACTGGTTCTTTTAATTATGCTTTGTTAACTGTTAGCATAGTACAGCCCTGTTGGAAAAGTTTTGTCTTTAAATTCGGTCCTTAAAACATCCTTCCAGTACTGTTTGTTTAATGAGCGTGTTTTAAGTTAAAGCTACAACCTGTAACTTTGTTGGTTAAAAATGAACTAATGGGAAACCATTTATTGGAGCAACTACATGACAGATCAGTGTTCAACACATATTTTTTGCAACATGCAGTGGGTCGGATTTAGCAGGAACTAGTTTTAACATCTCTAGTATCACACAGATGCTTTACTATGTGTGAGATATAAGTTCTGAAAGATGCATCGATGAATGAAGCTGTCAGCCTCTCGCCCAGAACATACAATAAGGATTGATGGGTTTTATTCACGAAACACAAGCAGATCAAATTTCTGTGCAAATCGTTCATAAAGACCTTCTCATGTTAATTCTCATGTTATTTGTTCTCATTCACTTCTCTGAGCTGTTCTTTATCAACGACTGGTCTTTCTGGTCTCCTTCATGACTGAAGCTTGGAGATAAGATGTACCCTCTCAGATATCAGCCACTGAGATGCTGACCCCGTCCATGTGATCTTCTGACCTCAATTTCTTCTTTAACACCCTCTGCTCTCCTTTTGTTGAAGCAGGAAGAATTGTTCTGCATCTTCCACAGGTTTCAACTTACTTAAGACCTACAATGTTGGAGGAATTAGGATTTTCTGGTCCAGCTTAGCTGGTCTGTGTTCGTGTTTTGTTCCCAAATGTTTCTGCCCAACGTTCCTTTAGGCTCTAGAAATCCAGTTATGATCTCAGCTGGTCTCTCTGCTGGTATCTGCAAGAATGCAGTTGTCCTGGTTAATAATCTAATCCCTCCACATGCCCTCAGCTACCTGTATTTATGTTGTGTGACTTTTTTCAGTTGTGATATTTTGTGATCTGCTAAAACAGATTGAATGTGCATTTATGTTTTGTGTCTTGTGTTGAATTAGACATTTTGTAATCTTTGATTTTAAAACCCAAGTGTTGAAAGATGCAATTTGTAACTTTTTGGTTATAATTAACAAATAATGATTTTTTTTAAGTTAAGCTGTCTGATGTAAGGGTCTGATTCTGCAGGAAACATCAGCTGGGCTTTAAGCCATCTTTAGTTGACTTATTTCTTGCTAATTTTCTTAGAAAATATTTTAAAACAATTGTTTTCACAAAATAAAAAAAACAGACAATAGCTGGATGTCATTGCACATTAAATATGCAGTATGTTGAGAACATGAGACAACCGTGTCAAATAAAGCTGTTTAAAAAACGTTTTTATCTTTGAATGTTACATCATAAAACTGTTTATGGGATTTTATTTCATCTGTGCACAGCTGCGTTTATGAATGTTAGTTTATTGTTTTTTCAGTGTTGCTGTGTTCAGGCTTGTCGTCACACTGGGCCGAAGCTTTCGCCTCTTTTGCACTAATTTGCTTGTTATGCAAAGTTTGTACCTGCAGACGGATGAGACAGCAGCCTTTACTGCCCTCTGTTCGTTTCTGTCAGTGTTATCTGAGTCAATCCAGCGCTGCGGCGACTCACGTGTGGATATCAGCCCAGGTAGCACATAAATCACACATGAACCGCGCAGCTAATAATCTCTGTTAGCGACAGCGAGGGCAGTCTGCCCCAAATTAAACACACTTAAATGAAGAGCAAATATACGCCACCAGCGCTAATTTATTAGTGTAATTCTCATTAAATGGTTGCATTAGGTGACACACTTGTGACACAAAGTAACTTTACTTTCCTAAACTTTCATACATGTGTGTGTGACTCATTCGAACCTTAGAGGTGACGCAGACTGTGTGCAGGATAGTGTCACACCCACACTCACACACACCCAGAGCTGAAATGCACACACACACACACATCGAAGGACTTGTATTCAACTCATACAAACACACACACACACCCAGAGCTGAAATGCACAGACACACACACACACATATGAGGACTTGTATTCGACTCGTACAAACCTGAGTATGGACATGTCTCTCTCTCTCTCTCTCTCTCTCTCTCAAACACACACACACACACACACACACACACACAGCAGGTTGGATTGCTTTGGANTCTCTCTCTCTCTCTCTCTCTCTCTCAAACACACACACACACACACACACACACAGCAGGTTGGATTGCTTTGGATGTTATTGGTACCAGATTAATAATATTTTCTGTCCTCTAAGCCTCCTCCTAAATACATCAAACACTCAAACATTGACATTAATAAAGCAAAACAAATGTGACCTTTGCGAGCAGTATTTCTGCTAAACAGGTGAGCTTGTGAGATGGTTGTTTTTCTCAGCAACAGTTTTAATGACAAGAGGAAACCTCTCTTTTCTATTTCCACCCATGTTGTTGGTCCTTGAACACACTGTGTTAATTAATGCAGAGCGTGAATCAGAGTTTGTACTGATGTAACTTCTGTGTTCTGCATGTCAGTGGACTGTTGACTTGGTCTGACATCTTTGAAGAGATCTGTTCCATTTCTGGGAATCTGTGTGTGTCTGTCAGATGGGAACTATCTAAACTGGGTCAGTGCAACACTTAAAATATGCAAAAACTAGTTTTGAATAAAAAACTCTCCATCTGGGACGTTTAATGAAGATGATGGAATTTTGCTCAACTTGGCTGATAATGAAGAAAACCGAGACGTTGATGAACCGGGTCCAGAATGATACTCAGAGTTTGTTGTTTAGGCTTTTCTTGTGCAGTATGTTAACAAACAGTGAGTTTACTGACACTGTTGTCAGTATTGCAGGTGTGAAACCTTTTATGTCACAGATCGTCCGTCTTCCCTCAGAAAGGAACACACAGAGCCCTTGAAACAGATTGTGTGGTGGTACAGTGATGGACACAGATTTGTACCTGATGGGACAGACTCCAAATGGCAGGAACTGACTCATTATATCTGTACTGTAAAAGCACTTATGGTTTAGTTTAGCTCTGCAGTTAAGATTGTGGAGATGAATAATGTGATCGGTGAAAAAGCAGAAGTGATTCGATTGATGAATTTGTGATAGAAAGGCTTTTTGTATATTAGCTGGTTTTAGCCTGTGACTCTTAAAACACGTTTGCTCAAAACAATCATTTCAATTTTATTTCCTTGTTTGTGCAGTCTGTCTTCTGATTGGACAGTTTCTGTCTTTCTTTCGTGGGATGAATAGATAAACATTTTTGATCTGTTTCTCAAGAGCGCAAAGTTCAAACCATAAACTGTTTAGCTTGTAATAATAACTGTAGTTTTATTATTTATAAATAAACACTAGCATTTTTTTCCACTTCTTCTATGTAGATCACCAGAAGCTGGAACGAGAGGCCCGAATTTGTCGTCTACTTAAACATCCCAACATCGGTGAGTTCAGCAACTACACACACACACTTACCCTCAGTCAAACCTCTGTTCTCAGGAGTTTTCTTTAAATGTTAAACAGTAAACCAATGTTATCTTTTGGGTTGTACATGTTGACCGTTTAGCTAATGTTAATTTTAAGATCCTTTTTAAAGTGTTGATCTATTGTGATGGTAGTTGACTTTAAAATGAACATTCATCACAGTTCATGTTAATTTCTGTTTTATGAGCGCTAGCAGCAAAGCTAAGCTGACTTTGTATTCAGATAAGCTGTATTGATTTTCCCTCAGGTATAAAACACAGGCACAGTTGTTCATGCTTGTGTACAGTACATTTCTGTCTTGCCACAGAACATTTCATACTCAACTAGCAAATACGTCAATTAAAACAGTGTTCTTCCAATGCACTCGCTTTTATTCAGTGTTCAGTGAGTCATTGTTCATGTAACTTTGACCTGTAACTATTAAGGTGGTAACAGCTAAAATTGGCCGATCTTATCTGCCCACACTCACTCACCCACCTCCAGCCAGCTGTGAGTCTCCAGCCGTGGGTGTTTAAAGCAGTAATTATGGCTATAAAACACAAAGCTACAGATAAACTGAAATATTTAAAACTGCATTCCCACCCCCGAATGTTTGTCTCCTTACAGAGAAACTCTGAACGCCACAAGCAACGTTTTTTTTTGTTTTTTTTGAGGTCTTTGTTAGATTCTGTGAAAGGGCTTTTGAATTGAGAAGTGTGGATGAGAATTGATCTTGTTGTAAGCGTGAGAAGCGTAAAGACTCTATTTGGGGGTATTTTGTAGTCCGCAGACAGATTTTCTTCATAACATCATCCGTTACTCATAACACAAGACCCTGAGGCTTTCCTGAGCTAACGGAGGGATTTCTCCTCTTCCAAACAGCCATCCGCCGGAAAGACGTTCTCTTTCTGTTGTCATGGCAACAGGTTCAGGCAGCCGACTGTATCGTAAATGAGAAAAGCAGGATGCGAGGGATTCCACGGTCTATATTATTCTGTGCAGTCCATCCATATTTCCCATTTAAAAGGTCACGCCCTCCTTTTCCTCTGGGAAATTACATTAGGAATCGTTTTATTTCCTCTCACTCGCTTCAGATCCAAGTAGCTCTGATGATCCATCCGCCCTCATTAGAGGGTTTCTTCTTGTCATTTTATTGTGATGCGAGTGAGTTTTACTCAATAAAAATGTGTAGAGATGACGCCTCTGGGGTTGGTTTCTAAACTTTAGTGAGCATGCTATCTAGACAGCAGTTTTAAGGACCACAAGTGCGCTGCAAAGATAGAAACAAATACTAGGTATTAAAATTATTTTGTCACGCAAAGTCCCTCGTTTGGTCAAGTAAGAAACATTTTGTGTTCGGTATAAACCAATCAAATTCTCAGCTATAGTTGTCGGTTATCTATTAAGATTTTTTTTTATTGTTTTCTGAGTTTGTTGTAAACACCTGTAAGGCTAGTTGATTACATTTTAATTTACATTTGAAGTACAATTTTCCTTTTTTATTTTACTGATATTATCAAATAATATGTAACATACGTAATACATGTTCATGTGTTTTAGTTGGGTGCCCCACACACACACACACACACACACACACAGTGGTTTGCAGTGTGTCTCTTTCACAGAGACTGTAGACTGATGTGTCCTCACTGCTCCAGTAATGAAGCACAGAGACAAGAGACAAGGACACAGAAGCAAAAATAATTGCAATTTGTGGAGCAGATGAGTTTCTGCATCTGAGAAAACTCTCTCTCTCTCTCTCGTTCTAATGAGTGTGACAGTGAGATGTTTGATGCAACCTAATCTCATCTCTTTCTCTCTCTCCACAGTGAGGCTTCATGACAGCATATCAGAAGAGGGCGTTCACTACCTCGTCTTTGATTTGTGAGTGAATGTTTCTGTGTGTGACGGCTCGTCTCCAGGGCTGATGGTAAACGTGTGTGACCACTAATGAGGGCACTCAAAGGATCGGCAAATAAACGCTAAAACTCTTCTGCGTGATAATGAGGCTGAACCTCGATCCGAGACGCGGCACCTTAATTGGGCCGCATTTTTTTGTATCTGCGCGTGTGCGTGTTCCTGCCTCTGGGTAGGAGAAAATGCGACTAATTGAATCGTTCTTTATCGTCTTGTCGCTGCCCATCGCAATTCTCATTTAGAGGATTGTTTCATAACGTGTAATTCAATTTTGCAACCAAAATGAACAATTACTATTTGATTGGGACACAGCAATATCTTGTTACAGTAACTTTACCCCAGTTAGGAGTTAAATCGCAGTAACACACAGCTTCTCTTCAGATTAAGCCAACAGCAGTATAATAAATGTAACGTGTTTTTGGTACGTTTGTTGCTTGAGGTAGCGACGCATAATTCACTTCAGAAAGTGACGCTTAAAACTGTTGATGTATTATAGTTACAAATTTTTAATATGGTCTCAGTTTTATTGCTTTTCATGTCAGGTCATAAAATATGTTATTATAAACCATATAACCAAGTAAAATGATTAGTGTAAAAACTTAAGTGTAAGTGGAGCAGCGACTTTTAATGGTTATTTCATCACAGCTGTGTTTCAACAGTTTTTATTGTCACACCTGCATAGATGATGCCTGAATATCTGATTCTTTTGAAGAATTTATTTATTTTTGTGGATGATATTTGAATGCACAGCAGTGTAGACGGACTGATCTGTGTCTTAATGAATGTTGTGTTGTTATGTGCCGTTCTTTAAACAACTTTCATCACAATCCCAAATTGACAGCAAATAGTGTTTCTGTTTGACAGCCCCACAATTCAGATGCATTTTCTGAAACGCAGCAAACATCCTTTTATCTTTTTTTTAAGAACTGTGGCTGTAATTTTGTTTTTACAGTCTACATAGGCTGCTGTCTTCTAAGGCAGCTTTATAACTGAAAAGGAACTTATAAGTGATTGAATTATAAAGCCCGGCGACATGCAGCCGTCATGCAGGAAGCACAGAGAGATTGATTCCAGCGCTGTCTGATGATAGCATGTTGCTTAGCTACCAACTAATGCTTAATGCTAATGCTTAACATTCATGAATATTGGATAAAATAGTTGATTTTTACTTTTTTGTATATAAATGAAATACAAATTGTACATAACATTAATGAGTTAGCTTTTCACTCTCTGCAGCACTTGAGATGATAAATGCATTGTTGGATTGCTGCATCATTGAGGGATATATGAGGCATATACTCATTATGTGCCATTTTTATTATTATCTCTGCTCACTGTATACATCAACTTAGACTTGGCCTGTGTGTATGTGTGTCTGTGTCTGTGTGTGTTTGTGTGCATGTGTGTGTGTGTGTGTGTCCAGGCATACTTTAAAAATGGTTCAAGCCCTGCAGTCTGTGTTTGACACATGTCATTTTGAATAACATCATGGCTAAAGAGACAGACTTCTCTCTAGTAACATAAAGTGTTGGAGTCCAACACTAGAGTGAATGTATTCTAATGAGTGACATCCACAAAAAACACACTGCATTCAGTGTGGGTGTAAAGACACTGTGGTATAATGGCTCTTTATGATATATCGTGTTTAAACTGACTGTAGACCTGGTGTTCAGTGTTTAGTGTCTTTGTTCATCCAGTGGAAATATGCAGGGTCGGCTGGCAACATTTTCATTCTTTGTTAAAAATCTCTGATGGAACAAATTTAGTAACTTATTTAGATGTCAATTAAAGCTTAGATTAATGGGGTAAAACAGGGTCAAAAAATATTTGCTAATTTTGTTAAAGGTGCAATAATTGATTTCTGTGAATTCTGTTTATAACAAACAAACATATCCCTCCCTGTTATTGCTCTGCCCTCAAAATATTTAACATGCTATTCTACACAGGTCACTACTAATAGCTGGGGACACGCCCCCTATTGCTGACTGGCTGCAAGAACGTCGTGACGTTGTGATGACCTGTCCAATATATTTTTGTATTGTTTTCTCATAATTGTGCACAAACAAAATGTTTTTCAACACACACAAAACAGACATCTAGCAAATGTTAACAAATATTCAGTTTGGGAGTTTATTTAAATTTGTTTGTTTCTCAGAAATCACTAGCTGCACCTTTAATTCACAATTGTGGCTAATTTTTGTTTTGACATTAAAAATGTTATTTTACAAGCTGTTTTAAATTTTAAATGCATTCAGAAATGAACTCTGTTAACCCCTGCAGCATCTCCGCTGAAACGTCATCTGTGTTCTGCAGCTAATTAAAATTTCTCTTCTTTTAAATGTCTGAAATGCAGAAATGGTCTCATGAACTGCTGTGGAGTTCAGAGGTTTGAAATGATGTGTTTGAACTTGTTTAGGGTCACAGGAGGGGAACTGTTTGAAGACATCGTGGCCAGAGAATATTACAGTGAAGCAGACGCCAGGTAAGTGCTCAGTAAACTCTTACCACAATATTAACCTGTTTAGTTTCTGTCTTTCATTGCTAGTATAATGATGAAAACAGAAGAGTCAAAATAATGTTCTGTGCAAGAGCTTAACTTAATTTAAACAATTTTTGTATTGAAACATATTATAAAGTATATAGAATTATTATCAGTCATATACACTAAATAAATCACTCATGAGTTGTTTTAACTCATATTGGGTCAAATATAGACAAAACCAACCGTTAGATTAAATTAGCCTATAGAAAATTATAGGTTAATTTAGCCCAGTGGTTTGTCCATATTTTACCCAACCATGGGTTAAAACAACCCAACATTTAGTATGTTCGCAATAACAATATTATCGTTAAACAAACATTTAAAGTATAACTTTTCTTTAACCAGAATTAATTTACATAAGCGGATCATTATTTATATAATAACAGATAATGTAAAACGGTTTTGTCAGTGAATAAATGGTCTTCAGTATGATTCACACGTGTATGTGTCGCTCTGAGAGGAAGTGATGTCATCATTAGGGGCCGCAGTGTGGCTTCAGGCTTCATATGTTAATGTCGTGTCTGTAGAGGATCTCAGATTCTTTAAGCTGATCTGCTTCTCTCCTGAAGACGCTTTATTTGGGTCGTTTTAAACGTCCTCGTTTCTGTATCGTTCTGATACAAAAACAATACAAATGTGTCACTAAGAAAAGTTTCATAGCAAATATAATTGTGTTTTATTTTACAGCAAAAGCATTTTCTTTGAATTTCTTTGTATTGATTTCTGACAGTACAGTAAACAAATCTCATCTACTGTACATAATACATGTTTATGGTTTAGTTTTTTGAATTTCTGCAGTTATAGTTAAGATAAATTCACTTTGGCTTTATCTGAGAGCTATTTTTGCTCACAGATGTACTTAATCTGTTCCAAATCAACCAAACACACACACACACACACACACACACACACACACACACACACACACACTGTAAAAATGATGGAAAACAGTGCAGACCCTCCTAATGTTTATATGCGCACACACACACACATATGCATATACATGTGTATGAGATTACAGTCATTACAGCTAAATTTTAGGCTCATTACATTTTGTGATGCCTGGTGAACTATAATCATAAATTTAGGACTTTCTGCCAACATTCTGAGTAAAATAAATATTTGTACCGGAAAGCAAGACAAAGAAACCTGAAGAAAATGAGTTTAAGCCGTGCAGTCTGTGTATTGAAAGCGTTTGAGCTGCTGTGGTGTTGCTTTGCGTTTGCACTGTTTGTTTGTTTGTTTGTCTGTTGTTTGTCTTGCTGAACTGTTCTCTCTTCTGTTGGGCCTCTGCTGTCTCTTCCTCCTCACAGTCATTGCATACAGCAGATTCTAGAGAGTGTTAATCATTGTCACCTAAATGGCATTGTACACCGAGACCTGAAGGTTAGTACGACAGGCTCAAACCTCCGTCCTTCCGGCACCGTTCTTCAAACTACCAATAAGCCGCGGGTTCCGTCTCGGAAGCCTCCGCCCCTCGAGACGGCTACACACCAGACAGGGTGTGTTGCTGCGCTCTGGGGGCAAATAACCAATGACCTCAGAGCTAAAGGCACGTGCATGTAGCGTCTCAGAAATTGGACCCGTTTGGGAGCTGTGAGTTTGGCTCTAGAAGAGCTTCAGTCAGATGGTTCTGGATGTGAGAACCCAGAAGTCTGTGGGTCAAACACACAGCTCCTTTATGAAGCTAACACCACTAATGGCTGAGATGTGGAAGAGTTTGACACACGAGGTGATGATGGACTGGAAACATAAGTTTTAAACATATACAGAAGTTTTCAGTATATGCACATATATACAATCATTAACGATATATATTCAAGTTTGCATATATAACTGTATTTGTTTTCAGTTTACAAATTGGCCTGAATTCAACTGTGCTTATTTTTAATGACTTTATACTGTGTTTTAGTTACTTGGCAACGACAGCTGTATAATTTATGATGTTTTAACAAAAAGATCATAAAGATAATTTAGAGCAAAACATAATTATCAGCTTCAATCAGAAACTTAGATCTTTCCAGAAGGCTGAAGAAACATCAAGATTTAAATGTTCTGTATCTCTCAGGTCTGCTGAACTCCAGACCAAACCTGTGAAAGTGTGTCAGTCTTAATCGTCTTATTCCTCACATCTGAGGTCAAACTCTCCTGCTCTCAGTGCTGTGCACAGATAGTGAGTGTGTGTGAGTGTGTGAGAGTGTGTGTGTGTCACTAACCCACGCCCCCTGCTGTCTGCATGCAGTCATTGCATTCAGCAGATCCTTGAAGCTGTCCTCCATTGCCATCAGATGGGAGTGGTCCATCGTGATCTGAAGGTGAGTAGAACCGGGCGTCTCATGAAACAAGAACTTCTCCACCTGCTTCTGTCCTCTAACCTTTTCCTCCTCCTACACTGATCCAGGATCTGTAGATCTGAGCGGTTTTGAGGTTTGGATCAGAGCCTCGCGCTGTTAAACGGCCAGCGGTGATATTTCAGGAGACCTGATTGAGTGTTATATGTAAAGTAATAAGGTTTTAAAACAGCTCGGAAGAGCAAAACTAGTTATGCGATTAATTTAGGCCAAACCGCTTTGAGTTTTCATCGTTCAAAACGTGAAATTGAATTGTGATTGATCTGGTTTCTTGTGTCTCAGACGTCTTGAAAACAAGTCACGTGCTGGTAGCCATGGCAATGACCAATCAGCTTTGATGCAGAATTTAATTTCCATAGATTCAAAATCTAAAAACTTTAATATTCCTAAACCTTTAACATTCATCTTTTACAAGCCCTGCAGTTTCCCGGGTCTAGTTAAACCCAGTTAATTTGGTATCACACCAGTAAGTTAATGGTTACTGATGGTTTGCCAGGTTTGGGTGGGTGTAGTGTTTCAGTCAAACCACAGCAAGCTCTGGTCATTGTTCATTTGCTAAACAAATGAGGCAGGTGCAAGCAGAGATGTTTTCTCTCCTCTGATCATCTTCACCTGCATTTGCATTGATCCATATTCTGCGCCGTGATTGGCTGCTGTCATATCGTTACCATGGTGAACTGTGACTTGCACATATAAAGGATAAAACAAAAGCAACAGGAAACAAAGTCGAGCGAAACAAACTGGATAAAACAATATAAAAATAAGTGTGTATTTTTGTCAGGGTACGTGGTTGGGTGACGCACACAAACATAGCAACGCAAGATTAAAAATTTAAAGGGCAAGATTGTTCTCATCTACTAAACTACAGGTTCATTTTCATCCCTGTCTCCTTTTTTCCGTTCTTTCTTTTCTTTTTTACAGCCTTTCAAATAAACAAGGATTTCAGAATGTGATTTTATATTTCTGTTTTTTGAGATTTTTAAGAGTTTTTGGAAACAGACCAAAACAGTCACTAAAGATTTAACTACAGTAAGTCCTGGTCAGGAAATTCTCAATTCATAACCTCTGTTCAGAAGAAAACTGAGGGCTCAAGGTTTGGTTAACATGGACTACAAGTAATAGATACTTTATCTACTGTTTGACATTATGAGAAGCAAAGCTTTGCTCTTCACTGAAAGCCATTTAACGTAGCTGTGTGCTCCAGTGACGGGAAACACGAATAACCGCATAACTGCTTTCATTATGAATGCTAAAGGAATGCCAACGTACTGTAACAGTTAAGCAACACCATCCATCATCGCTTGAGCGTAGCGAGAAGATTGCCAAGAAACACCTGGAACTTACAGCTGAAGCATTAAAGCTGAGACCTTCAGAGAAAAGCTGTTGTGTAGTTGACCATGTTGTGACTTGTCTAGTATTTGGGGAATGAGCTGTTGGAATTTTGCTGTTAGCAATTCGTGCTTCTGAAATGAATTTATATTGTTTCTAGTTTGCACAGAGGAAGGCATTACATAACAGTCATTTACAAAGGCAATATTGTGCAGTTATCAGAGCTAATTATTAATAGACGTAGGAATATATGCAGTTCTCAGCATCAGAGATGCTGCAGGTTTAATTATGCTAATGTGTGGAGCTCCTGCACTAATGTACGGCTGTGTTCTCCTGTTTCTCTGGGGACGAGATCCTCTCTAATCTCTGCTCTGTTTGTCATTATCACTTTCATCTTCACTAACAAAAGAAAACATCGGGCAATTCCTCTTTTATCCGCACAACCCTGCAATTAGCTTCTGTCAGTTCTTGTGCTTCCTATCCTATCCAGAGTATCTGATGCTGAAAAGGTCATTCTGTGTGATATATTCTGTCAGGTTGTTGATTTCTTGAGTTTAAGGGTTTTCAACACAATTTCCAGAAATGCATTTAACACTATATCCAGAATAGAGTCACTAAGCAACCACTCGGTGCACCCTAGCAACGCTTTAACAACCACCAAGAACTCCCTTGCATATGTAAATCAGTGCCCTAGCAACGCCCTAGCAATGAGTCCTCACCGGACAGACACCTGTCCCGTTTTTCTCAGAAACGGCAAAGATGTGGTAACCTGATGAAGTTTGGGTTTGGATGTTTGGACGATACAGAAACGCAATGACTGCATGACGATTGAGTTGCATTTCCTGTAGCATGTAGCACCGTGACCTGCACGAACCTCAGAGCGAATGTTAAACCGCTAACAGCACCCCGATGAACTAGCGTCACATCTGACTGAATCCTTACAGATGTCTTTGCTTGTAGTGAAATGTGAGAGTTTTGTGTTATTGTTTTTTTTGAGTCCCTGACATAAAGAGTCTCATTATACATTCACAACAGCCACTGAAACGTTCACATGAACTGTGTAAAGTCTGAACTAAATGGCACAGAGTGATCAGTGAACATATTATTATCAAGTTTCTATTTAAAGTTGAATACATGTGAAATATCTTGCTGTCTGGATGTAAACAGCAGGTATAATATTATAGCTCATGAATGTATTACAGGACTCATGTAAGGGATTTCTAAAGTCTCTGAGTGTATAATGTAAAGTTAAATCTGATCTTTTCTTACCATCTTTCTTTCTATCTTTCTTTCCTTCTTTCTTTTAAACATTAACATGCAGAACTTAACACCGTATAAATGTTCTGGTCATATTGGGTTGTGCACATGTCGCTGTTGATCAGTTTCCTGTTTTAAAGTTATGAAAGAAAGGTTTGAATGATTTTGATTGGATGACGTGGTCACAGCATTTCTGCATCTCCCTAAAGACTAAACTTACTTTAAGACTTAGTCTTATAAGACTGTTTAAAAATGTGACACATCAGTACTCAACCACTGCTGTAACAACAGATTTTTATTTTAATACAGACCCCATACTTTACCTCCAACTAGTTAAAGAAGATCTGTGTTATTCTTCTGTTTCGTACAGTAATCATAAAGATTTGATGCAGCAGCGAGTCTGTCCTGTGTTCATTTTTGATGGGTCTTATGAACATGTATGAAGATGGGTTCTCGTTGGTTCTGGCTGTACGTTCTCAGTATCTGTTTGTCTCTCTGACACGCGCAGCCAGAGAATCTTCTCTTAGCCAGTAAACTGAAGGGAGCGGCGGTGAAACTGGCTGATTTTGGGCTGGCGATCGAGGTACAGGGAGACCAGCAGGCCTGGTTTGGTTAGTGTTTACCATTATATGCATGAATATATGTGTGTGTAAATATATAAATGTGTGTGTGCAGTTACGTTGGTGTGACATCACAGTTGTGTTTTTTGTATATGTTTAACATCAATTAATTTAACATTGATATTATACTTGAGTGTTTTTTATATTAGCTTTCACTTTTTGTCAAAACCTGAAGGTGTGTTTGCATGTGTGTGTGTGGGGGTCTTTG
>JBAJNP010009963.1:0-17184 GCA_036877545.1 Yasuhikotakia modesta | reverse complement strand
AACTCATTTGTGTAACAGTTTGTGTAAAAGTCATATTTTAAGTATATTGGTTTATCTGTGATCTATTGTTATACAACACAGTCGATTGCTTTCAGTTAAAGAAACATCCTAAACTAGATCTTCTGAAGAAAATGTGAGTGGTATTTACTGTAGCAAGTTATTAAACCTCAAAGTTATGAGTGTGTTGCCTTTCCTAAGAACTGAGTTTAAAGCAGTTTGACCTGCAAAAGTGTAATTTTAACTAAATTTTAATCATTAGAAGTTGTTTTGCTAGTGGGACAAAGAGTTTATTCATCACAGTGTTTCAAATATCCTTTGGCTATGTTTACACTGGCATAAAAAGTTAAATTCTAAGCCACTTTCAAATGTGGATTGTAATCAGATACATATCCAGTGTCCACACATCTGTGTCTAAACCCATATATTCACAAATTTTGCCTAAACAATTACCCTTAGCTATGATGTCATTGTTCCATGATGGATTGTGTTAAATGTCATTATTTGCCCAAACCAGACTGCAATGCCAGTACAAAAGTGCACTAAAGCAAAATATAAGAAGGCTATAAGGAGCGATTGTGTCAATGATGTGGAAAGCATTAAAGCTGCCTTCAAAAAACATAAATATCAAACATATTTAAGATTGGGGAAGCTTTAACTCGATCAGAGGAAGCAAAATAATCGTAATGACATCATACAATCAAAGATTTAAATGAAGCCTGTTGATACAGGTTTCGAATTCAGCCATGGCCCCCTGATCGTTGGTTGGATGCTAACTGAGCTCAAAGTGAGGCCTAAAATCCTTAAGTGTTAGGCCAGCTTGAGCAACTCAGATGCACAGATAATTAGTTTTTATTGACATTTATTTATTGACATTTAGTATGGGAGTTGAGGATGTGAAGGACACATATTTCTTAATTTAGACAGCTGCAAGTTGTATAAGTGCTAAAGTGCTAATTTGACACATGAAATCCCTGATAGACATGCACACATTTATTTTATCATATACATATACTTACCATGCTGCTTCCCCTCTATTTGGTTGTTGGCAGAACAGATACACCTGCTGACCGGTTTGCCCATTACCACACAATAAGTTTAAAATACACAGTTATAAATAATACATTTATATTATGTATTAAATAATGTTTTATTACATATTTAAATTTTACAGTAGTTGATTTAAACATTTAGCCTAATTAAAATTCAGTTTTGATTTCTGATTTCACTTGCCTGTTATTGAGTTAGATGCAAGTTTTACGGTATGCAGACAGAAGATGTGAATGCTTAGAGAATACAGCTTCACAATATTTCAAATGTAATGACACGCCCTGTTCCTCCCCGCCAGCAGAGGGAGCCCTCACCAGAACACTGACTGTTTGTAATCTCTGCTTCATGTTCCCGTTTCCTGTTTTTTGCCATTTGTTGTTTGGCACTATTTAAGCTGGGCACGTGCTCAGCTTCATGGCGAAGTATTGTCAGTTATTTCACTGCATACCAAGCGTTTATTCCTTGGTCTGTTGGATTACCTGTTTGGATTGTTTGCCTGGTTTTGGATCTGCTTTGTGTTTTCACCTTGCCTGCTTCTTATTTACTGTTTGTTTGCTGTCTTGACCCTTGCCTGTATTACACTATTGCCTGTTTACTGCTTGCCCTGATTCCTGCCTGTTATATCGCTTTTGCCTGTTGCCTTGTGTTTTGGATTTACTATTAAACCTGCATTTGGGTTCTTCAAACAAGCATGTGGGTCTCCCTCGTTACATCAGAATACTTAAGGATATTACACAATACTTCAGAATACTGAGCACTTAATGGTAAGAGCGCACAGTGTGCATCCATGGCTGGAGTACAATTTCTGGCTAACATGGAAATATAATATTACATTTATATTGTGTTTAAGATATCTGATTCATCTTGTGATTTTTTTTTAGTTTAGTAAATGAATTGAATAATTTACAGTGTTATTTTAACTCATTTGTGTAACAGTTTGTGTAAAAGTCATATTTTAAGTATATTGGTTTATCTGTGATCTATTGTTATACAACACAGTCGATTGCTTTCAGTTAAAGAATCATCCTAAACTAGATCTTCTGAAGAAAATGTGAGTGGTACTTACTGTAGCAAGTTATTAAACCTCAAAGTTATGAGTGTGTTGCCTTTCGTAAGAACTGAGTTTAAAGCAGTTTGACCTGCAAAAGTGTAATTTTAACTGAGGGAATGCAGTGTGATTTCACTACATTTTTGTCTGATCTTGTCTGATTTCACTTTGTGTGAATTTTTAGCAGGATCAGGCAACATTGTTCAGCGAATAATTAGTTGCATGCTTCCTACTTGCAGATCTCCCAACATAAAACGAACTGAAACAGAAGAGTGAGTCACGAGCCATAAAGCATGAGCCAGTTACATTAGCATGACGCTAGCATGAAGTAACTTGATTAATCTTGATATTATGAAGACATCTGTTAGAGGACTACAAGAAAGGAAACGGGGTAAAGGAAAGTATCTTTGCTTACTTTAAGCAGTAAAAGTCCTCTTTGCTAAGGATCTTCTCACAAATGGATAGCAACAGACTGCGTTTGGAAAAGTTCTTTGGAAATGTGAGGTCTAGGGACGTCAGATAGAGTGGATTTGACTGTGCCAGTCATTTTAGGAAAAGATTTCTTGATGGTTACAGGTCTAACTTTAGATCTTGTTGTATAGCTCTGTCCATACCTTCTAGAGCCAACAAAACTGAAAAAACAGTTTCACTGAAAAAGTGAAAAACACTGAAAAAGTGTTTCAGACTCAATTGGAGAGGTTAATTTTGCAATGGCCCACTATATGCACCCATGAAATATGCACCAAATGAAATTCCAGTCAGAAATTAGCAACCAAGTCAGGCCATGAGTATCCCAGTGGGTAGCATTTATTGTGGTAGTGTCAAAGAAGGATGGTAGTTCAAGGTTGTGTATGGACTATTGTGGTCTGTCTACTAAAACCTATCTTGATGCTTACCCCATGTCACAAATCCAAGACATTTCAGAATTTTTGCATGGTGTCACAATTTTCAGTATTTTTTCAGTAATTATTTCTGGGTACTGGCAGGTGTAAATGGCACCTGACAGTATCCAGAAAACTGCCTTTGTCACTTTATCAGGGCTGTATGAATTTGGTCATCTTCTGAAAGTTTTTTTAAAGCAACATTCTAGAGATGGAGCAGGCTTTCAGAGACCTCAAGTGGAACTGTTGCTTTATCAACATTGACAATGTTATTGTGTTGTATTGGGAAGAACACCTCTGTTATCTGCAGCACGTTTTCCATTGTCTCCATGAAGCTTGTTTAACCCTTTATTTAAATACGTGTAACTTCATGCAACAAACTCTCACCTTGTTAGGATGCCGTGAAAGTGGATGCAATCACCTCCTTTCCAACTCCCCAGTCACTTAAAGACGTGCAACAATTTCTAGGGCTTGCTGGCTGATATTAACCATAGATTCCACGTTTCTCTGAAAAAGATGCTCTACTTCATGCCTTAAAACTAAAGAAAGTGCACTTGGTTATGGTCAGAACAATGCCAAAATGCATTTTATATAATAAAACAGGTTTTAACCCAAGTACCATTGTTGACACCTCCTGATATAATGGTTTCAATAAACCATTCACAGTACAAATAGATGCTAATGAGGTTGGCTTAGGCTCAGTACTTACCTAGAAAACAGAAGGCAAGTAGAGTGTCATCACCTATGCTTTATGTTTATCACGAGGAGCAGAAAAGGCTGAGAAGGCTATTCTGTTTCTGAATGAGGCTATTTTGTTTTTGTGAAGGAATATTTAGCTGCAATTTGGGCTGTGTGTAGGCCGTTTCTGGAAGAATAACCATTTACAGCACTGAGTTGGGTGTTCTAGCGTCCAAAGCCCTCACCACGCCTTACTCGCTGGACACTGAGATTACAAGGATTTCACTTCACAAGTATCGAAGTAGTATCGAAAAGGTCAGTGCAATATGGTTCCTGATGTCCTGTCAAGAGATCATAATGACCCTATGCCTCAGAAAATTATTGTTGTAATCAAAGCCACCAAGACCTAGCAACTTGCAAGTGGATTGCAAGTTAGCACAAATTGCTATGGATTAACAAAAAGACTTAGAGCTGCAAGAAATGTAGTTTGTAGTTTCCCAAAAGGAAGTCAATGACAAAAACTCTAGTTAACAGAGCTGTCCTGTCAACGTGAAGCCTTTCTATATTATGCACATGATAACCCCCTTAATGGACACCTGGGGAGATTAAAAAGTGACATAGAAATTGAGGAAATTGCTTGACATAGCATATTGGCCCAGAGTGAGAAATGACGTATGGAGGTATTACAAAGAGTGTACCATCTGTAAGAAATATAAACCTGGAATTACCAAATTGTTTGGTCATCTTTAATCCACACCTGTCATTGAACCTGGACATATGTTAGGAGTGGATTTAATAGGACCGTTTCCTAAGAGCAGTAAACCGAATAAATATCTTCTCATGGTTGTTGAATATTGTTCAAAGTGGTTTAAACGGTTTTCATTACATATAGACAAGACACTGCAAGACATATCTTGTGGCGGAGATTTTCATCAGATTGGGTGCTCCTACATACTTGGTGTCAGATAGAGTGGTACATTTTACATCTCAGCTAATTAGTGTGGTCTGCAAACAATATCCAGAAATTGACATCTGCTTATCACCCACATACCGATTTCACGGAAAGAGTTTATCATAAGCTCAAACTAGTGATTGCTTCTTATTTGGTGATCAACATCAGCAATGAAACAAGTGGATTCCAGAGTTCCATTATGCACTTAACACCACATGGCATGAGAGCACAGGTTTTACTCCTGCGGAAGTTCCTTTGGGACAGAAATTGCAAGGACCCATAAAAAGAGCCATTCACAAACCAGATGACACGACCTACTCACCTACTTATTGACAGACAATAACAACTTATCAACTTGTTCAGAGGCTAATGTTGAACGAGCTCAGGAGAAACGGAAAAGGTATTATGATCAACACCGTAAACCAGTGTAGTTTCAGGTAGGAGATGTGGTTGGCAGCAAAACCCCTTTTCCAGAGCTGATGAAGGGTATATGGCTACATTGGCAGCAAAATTAAAGGGTCTTGCCAGGGTGATTAAAATACTTGTGTTAATTAATTTCTAAATAAAGGAACTTTGACACCCCCAATGTTGTGGAACGTGCATGTTCAAAACTTAAAGCTGTGTTATGACTATAGTCAGCCTTATTCTGAGGGGAGGGGTGTGTAACAGTCTGGAAAACACCAGGAACTAGAACCACAAAGAGAACGCTCAGAAATGCAGTATGACGTGACTACATGGAGTGAGCAAATCATGCACAACTGAAAGCAATTACAGATGATGGAGTCAGACAAGGGATTCTGGGAAATGTAGTGTGAGATGACATTGCTGTGGAAGTGCCCTCTGGTGGAGCACAAGGGCACTCCAGGTGATGGGTGTGAGACAAACAAACAAGGAACCAGTTAGAAAATTACACATAATGTGCCACATCTTTAATAGTCAAACACATTGTTTCCTAAATCCTGTGCATTGATTCCATTGTAGGTCATCCTCAGGAACAATCAAAATCCTTGCCGCTCAAAATTCTGCCACACCACAGAAGCACATTGTTTTACAATAAATTACAAGATATTTGTTGAAATATGTTAGCAATGTACATACAGTCCTTACTCTAGACTGATACATTGTTCTGTTTGAATAAAATTATAAAAACAAGACATTAAAACACAGGTACAAACACTTATAAGTTAATACATTCTACCACATACAGTAAACAAAAAATATAAGATCCAAAGAAAATGATATCACACGAGTTATGCATAAAATATTACTGCTGTATAAAATTTATTATAAAACACCAGTTTGTTTTTAGACACAAACATATCAAATTGCTTGTTTAACATATCTAGTTAGGAAAATCACATCACGAATAGACTTTAAATTTGAGCTCAAAATGTGCATGTCTATAATGCGAAAACTCTGATGTCTGTTTGTTTTGTCTTCTCATCCGGTGTGCGACTACCTTTAGGTTACTAAACATAAGTTAGCAATACGATATGACACTGACTCAGTCTTACCTAAATTTATGATGTGTACTAAATTTATGATGTGTACTGATAAAGAGCACATATTAGAATAAGCTGTTAAGTTATTTGTGGGGCTGGGTTCCATGTGAGAGTTTGTGTGTGTGGTAGTTGAATATTGTTTTTGGATATCTGAGTTGTGTGTAAAATCTGTGCAAAAAATGTGTAAAATCTATAATCCAAACCAGTTTTACTGATAAATATTTAAAGATATCTGTGCTATCAATTGCAGTTTAAGAGTTGTTATTATGCTAAAGTGACATGTTAAAATGTTCAATGTTAAAACATAGCAAAGCAGTTTCTGGGTGCATATGTGTTTTGTTTTTACAATGGCTATTGACATGGGGGCATATTAGCTTGACTATTTTAGGCCACGTGGCAGTAACCTTAAGCTAGTCCGGCATGTTATCATTATAAATATCCAGGTTTGCACTGGCAGTCTGGCTCTGTTTACACTGAGCTTGTGGCAGCCTTGTGACAAACAGCAGAAAAGGCATTAGCTATTGGTTATTAAGATATTAGGTACTGGTTATTGATTCAACGTTGACCTTTGACAGGTTAGTGGACACTGTTGTTATTAAAACTGCTCATTTATTATTGTGTTGTGTTTGAGAGGAACAGTTGTTTTGGAAGCCTCTGTATAAACTGGGTAAAATTTTTGGGTAGCATTTTATTTTATGTACCTTTGTTACACATTACATGTACTTGGTATGGTAATAACTATAGCAAATTATGCATAATTACATTTTCTGTAATTGTTATTTTCTGTAGTAAATTATGCATAAATATATGCAATTTACCCTAAGCCAAACCCTAATTCTTACCCTAATTCTAACCCTACAGTAAGTGCATGTTGTTAAGCAATATTATTCAGTACTTATCAAAGTTTTTGATAATGTTTTCTTCTTGTGCAACCACAAATGTATTTATTTTCTACACCCACCCAGGATCCTTGATTGGAATTGCTATGGACCAGCAACACGTTATGTTGAGCTCTTCACCCAATAGGCACACAGCTCACTACAACTCTGCTGATACCATGGCAACTTCCCTTTCTGCAATGACCGTCAATGATCATCCCCATGGCAACCATAAGGAGAATGGCGTTGCGGTGGGGCTTGTGAGATCAGGCGACTGTCAAATAAAAGGTGAGGTTAAATGGGTTAAAAAGAGTAAAAAATAATACACATACACTCTGTATGCTGATAGACTATTTGATCAATATTAGGATAATATTTTCATTATTTTCATTCTTTATTTAATTTATATAGCAATTTTTTTTCCTATTGTTCATTGTTTTAAAGCAGTTTTTTTAGTATAAAGGTCCTGTTTGGCTATACCAGGTAAACATAGTAATGGTGCAAGTTTATTACAATCATATATGAGCTTGATAAGCTAGAAAATGTAGAACAGTACAAGATCAAGAACGGTAAAACTGTAAAATTATTAATTCATTGTCTGTAATCTCCTGGACATATTGTTACTGGTTGGTTGTGTGTGTTGTACAATGCATCAAGATGTAGCTGAGGACAAAGAGGTTTTTGGCTGTTGTCCAGCTGGAAATTGGTAGCATTTCAGAGGTGCATGCTGCAGGCAGACGTCATTGTCTGGTAACACGCAACAATGAGGTGGAACTTCTGGTCAGACCAGAAGCCCGTCAACAGGGTTTGCACAAACGCTTAAATTCTTAAAAATGTTTTGATTTTAATGTTGTGTTTTAAGTTTTAAAAAGTGCTTTAACTTTAGAAAAGCACTTAAATTTGAATACTATATAAAATAATTGTACTATATAATATATATATATAAAATATATATAAAATTATTATATAATGCTAACAAAACATAAAATATAGAATGCTTGAATTTAACTCCTTTTCTAATAATTCTTAAATTGAAATATCGTAATTGGTATTGGCTTTTATAGATATATAGAAAGATAGATGAAAGTAATCTAAAAAAGTAAAGCATTTTGTAGGTCAACTTAATATAGCAAAGGAAAACATTTCAAAGTTAAAGAATGATGTACAACAAAGGCAAATTTAAAATGACAAATTGCTATTTAACATTACAGACAGTTTCATAACTGTCACAGAAAACATTACAGTACAACATCTAGAGACAGTGTATATTCAAATTTTGTGTGAACAGGGTGTGTATGCTAAATGTAGAACAACATTCATAGTTGTATGACAAATATTAAAATTAAATAAGGTGTACAGTTCTTTACTGTCATTAACCTTTTATAAGGAAAAAGACTAAAAACTATACTCTAATGTTCAGTATAGTATCATTCTTGGGTGACACTAAAAATTGCCTTTTTAAACAGTATATACTTCTGATACTATGCGACATGTAATCAGTTAACATAAGTAGTCATTAAAAGTTTAACCTGTATGATTCATGAAAATCATTTAGCTCCAAAAGCTTTTTAGGCCTTTTTTCTGGGCCCAGAGCGATTGAGATACCTGCAAGCAGTTTGAGGACCTTTTTTGTGCTGCTCAAATCACCTGTTCTTCAAATAATAAAGCAAAGCAGCTTTTGACAATATATTGAGGCAAAGATCTATTGATTGATTTTTGCAAGAAATTGAACATTAAAATTGTTGTTACACAAAAACACTGAAATAAAATAAGTGTGCGGGCCTTGGTCTTCTATGGATTATTATTAGGACCGAAACATAAAACATTTTGAAGCATTCTTTATTAAATTATTTTTAGGGCCACTGCACTTGCAGAAGGCTGTATTCATGTGACATGGGTGTTTAAATCTCATTTTCATTTTTTAAAACATCTACACTTTGGGATATCTCCACAGAGTTAATGTTAGTTTCACATCTGCCATCATTGAGATATCTTTATTTATGGGATTATTAGGGATTATGAATTGTTATTTGAATTGTTACTCACATCTTAACTCCTGCTGATTGCTCCTTACATGAGCCATACATGTGAGTTTCTAGACCTTACTAATCAGACTCACTACCACAACAATGCTTTAATCTTATTCTATGCTGGCCTCAATGATCAGTTAAGACCCATACGCTTCTCCAATCATAACTCAAGGGGGATTTTGTTGACTTTGTGGAGCAGGGGTCCTCCTTTACTGTGGGCATGATGATAGAGGACTTTAGGATAATGCATCACCCACAGAGCATTATGAAGCCCATGTCTGTGGACATACTGGTGGAGTTGCAGAGCTTGGAGTCAGCACTCCAAAATTACTGGCCATAAAAAAGGGTCATTTGTTTGGGCGGGACAGACAAACATCCCTATTGTAATTTCTATGCTTGGATAGTACAGAGTGTGAACTTTCTGATTCTTAGACTGTGAGTGTCTGACCACCAGGTGTAAGGTAATCTCAGGACTGGCCACTCCATTTTCTGCTGTCTACTATTTCCAGGATTGTAGAGTCACAGTAATGCATATCTGTTGCATCAGATAATACTTTGAGATGTCTTTAGGACAATGACCTGGGGCAATGTTTTTCGATAAACACTAGGTCCCTAATCCAGACAGTCCAATATATCCTGCTGACAAAGGTCTGACTCTGTGTCTCTTGTTATGTGCGTTTTGGGTGTAAGCACAAAGACTGGATTAAAACCATTTCAGTTTTTTATCATTTGGGAGTTGTGGTGTGAAGTGGGATGGAAAGCCTGTATCTTGTAGTGGTTTCTATGAATTTTTTGGAAGCCTTGTAGCATATAGCTCTTTCAACACATCTAATAGCATCTATTTGGCTTTTAGATATCTCTGTTCGGTCATTGCCATGCTAAAAAAAGCATCAATATCACTGAACTTTTGGGAGCTCACTCCTCCTAGATGAAGGGTTTCATCTGCATCAGCTTTCTTGCTTGGATCAAAAAATTTTAGCATTGAAGTTTTAAACCACGCAGGCTGTTTTTGAAATTAACTTCCCCAGTTGGATTATTATTTGTCATAGAAAGCTGCGTACCTGTGACACAATGGTGGGCTGATGCAAATTTTGAACTGTGACAGTTTGTTGTACTTCAGCTGTACATTGCTAAGAGAGCCATAGCTAAGGGTTTAGTTTAGACTTGACTGCTTGAATATGCTGATAGGTTTCAGATATTTATATCTAAATAAACGCAAAAGAACATGTTGTAGAAGCCTTAAGGTAATTTTTTTCAATGTGTTTTTGTCTCTATTTGATTCTCATACTTATTATATTTAAGATGAAGGAACTGTGGCCACAGGTAAAAAGCTTTACTTTCTTATTTTAACTCACCACACAACTCCCCTTTACCACATACTATTATGTTTCATCAAATGGTCATTAACTGTTGAATTACAAATTAGTATATTTCTTGGACATTCATTATAAGCACAGTTTAAAAAGCAAAAAGGACTCAACAGGAATCAATATTCACACAAAAGCTAGCGTGTGGTTAGAACTTTATTAGATGTCACTGGACCAAATCACCAGTCTATTCCGATTATTGTTAGACTGTAGAGTCAGAAGAAACTAAAGCCTCCCATAGCAAGACTGGCTATTCATACTTTTATTGTAAAACCTGTTCACAGTTTCCTTAATTCTTGGTGCCATTGGATCATTTTAAAGTTCTGTGCAGTTAAGATAAAAGAATCTCAGCATAATGTCTTTCTGGGTTTCCCTTTTAAAGTTGTGTGCCCCATGTGTGGAGCACTGTGCGTAGGTACAAGGGCTTACCTAAATAAGGCAATGCACACAGGTACCAGGCCTGCAGGGGACAGCATAGTGCAAGCAGTACACAATGCCAGCAGCTCACACATAGAATCACACATAAAAACTGTGAGAAACACAGTTGATACTGGCTCTACACAAAGCTTATATAACCTTTTAAAGGTAATGGATGTGAGGTAACAGTAACCAGAGAGGCACCATTGACCAGTGCCCAGGAGGACATAACTAATAATCTAGTGGAATGGCCCTGTAATATAAAAGCCAGAGCCTCAGAAAAATATGAGAGTCACCTTGACCACACTTTAGATACATCAGCTTTAAAGGTTTATGTACCCTATGGCAGCTTTGCTGTCCAAGTGGCCATGAAGTAGAGGTGGAGACCTCTTCAGGACCAGCAGCTGCCACCATCTTCAGGAAGTTGATATGCCAAGGCAAGTAGGGCTCATTTCAAAGTCCTAACTTTGCACCCTAGCTCATCTGTGAAGCACTGCAGTGTCTGATGTCATTGAGAGAAAAGACATGAGCCATAACTCCAATGATCTCTGAGAAATGTTGCCCCCACAAAAACTGCCTTGGCAGGAGAGATAAACTTGCTGCATGTAAGAATGAAGGTGAAACAGAATCTTTAAAGATACATGCCAACTGTGTGAGCTCTTAAATATAGATGGAAATGTATGTCTTTTTTAGACATCACTGGCTGGCTGCTCAAGGGTCCAGGGAACAATATTTTAATGCATTTTGCACCTGTGCTAATTGCACCTGTGCTAACTAAAATGCTGTGCTAATTGTGCAGGAACACTGAACAGCTAGTCACCATACTGACAACAAACTTTGTTTAATTGTGTGTTTTTCAATTAATTTAGTTAACTTGAGTATATTTAGGTTTATAATGGCTCTGGTTGTTGTTGA
Source organism: Yasuhikotakia modesta (assembly GCA_036877545.1). NCBI lineage: Eukaryota > Metazoa > Chordata > Actinopteri > Cypriniformes > Botiidae > Yasuhikotakia > Yasuhikotakia modesta. Next base: position 5,469 of record JBAJNP010009963.1, on the reverse strand, counting down.
TAAACAGTAAAGCTGCAAATTCCTCCAGGTCAGCTGTCTCAATAATGATTGTATGATGTGCTGTACAATCAAGTGAAAATCACTACACAGCATAAATTATAAATCTATTTGGTAGTGTATTAGCGAACATGCTTTTCATTAAATAAGAAAGTTGCATTGTTAATGGCCCAAGCATGGTTCAGCTTGGAACTATTAAGTGCAGGTTTGAGTGCAGGCCAGCGGGGGAGTGGGAAAGGGGGACAGTCTCGCTTGGCACTGTACAAGACATCCATGCCTAGTGTGAGTACACTCCAAATGTGATGTAACTTAAAATGTAACCTGTAATCTGAATCTGTCTACATGTAAATCTGAAATGTAATCTGAAATACTGTTTGTATTTACATATTACATGCATGTTTTTGTTCTTTACAGCTCAGTCCAAGGCCACTGGTGATGTTGAGAAGGTAAGTGTTAATACTAATAGTGATTTTGTTTCCTGTCTTTATTCGCTTCCACTTTCATTTTTTGTTACCATTTTCCATTTATTTTGTTTGCATTGTTTTCATTCTCTACTTTTTGCTGTTTACATGAAGAACATTAAAAAACCTGACAGCAAAGTTAGGCCCTCCTCCCTTAAAACTCCTTCCTACATCCTGAATAAGTGTATGGTCTCTAGTACATCTTCCTTACTACCTGGTCCCATTGCTGTGCCAAAAGAATCCAGGTCAAGAGTAAGTATTGCTGCTGATTCAAAATCCTGCATTCTGTAGAAAGTTTCATTTTGTCTTCATAACACTGGCAATCCTTCTCCTACTCACCAACAAACATCTAATTTAAACAGTTTCATCTTCAATATTAATTGTTATTTTTCAAGGTTAATTTTAAATAGAAATTAGGTAAAGCAACAGAAAAATGTAAGCATACTTTTAAAGATTTAGATTCAGCTGCATCGTCTTGCTTTGTGTAATAATAAATTAATTAAAGAGATTTAAATAAGTTACTGAACCCTTTGACTTTTGCAATGATGTATAGTATGTGTAATAATAATTATTATAAGTGTCCACACACCCAAAGTCTTTTTCTTACAATATTATACTATTAACATATATTCTTAGTGAAATAAACTACATTTAGGAAAACAGATATACTGTTTTGCTTTTGCCCCAAATTTAGTCACATTTTTAGGACCTTAAAACTCTATACACATTTTAGAAATGGCAAAAATAGTTGGTATAGGTTTAGATACGGTATACTGTAGTTGCTACTGTCATTCCTTCATAGTATTTATTTAACACCATTTTGACCATTTTTCCTGATAGTGGACTCTTGAACAAAGTATTTGCACTTTGCAGAGTTCACTTTCTGTCAATCACTTAATGTTGGGTTGATGATGACACCAGGTATTTGCCCATTCACCTGTGACCTATAAGAAAAGGCCAATGAAAATCCCTCCATTCCCTACAGGAGGGGCATGACCTAGAATCTTTAAACTCTATGGGCTCTTTAAGTGAAAAAATGTAGTCTTTTAGCCCAAAATACTACATCTTTTCACTTAAAGAGCCCATGCAGTTAAAGAATCTTTTCACATATTTTACAGATGTCACTGTGTTTCTGCACGTGGCTGTTTAATCTCTCTGTAAGATGGCCATCATCACTGCCTTGAGTGTTTGGCTCGCCAGCATGTTTGTGGATGCATTGTGTTTTTTCATACAAAATGCAAATGCAAACTCTGCAGTCCATGCTTTCAGTTTTTCTCGTGAAATAAAGAGCCTCTTTGGAAGCCATAGCTCTTTGCTGCCAATGCACAGAGGACGGAGGCAGCAAGCTCCATTGCAAATATGGAGGAATAGTTCTCCATCAAGTCCTAAAGCCCTGCAGACCTGTCATTCCCCGTCACAGTCATTCAGTATTGCCTTTGATATTTCTTTTAAAGCTCAGAAAGATGATAGTTTTATTATCTACAAGAAATTAATGATTTGCTTGGAAAATTGGATATTTCAGAGATCCAAAGACCTTTCTGTCACAGATTGGAGGTAGTTCTGTTTTGCTTGGATGCAGATTAATCGTTTGGGGTGCAGGAGAGGCTCAGGATGAGATGGATGCTGAGTTGCAGTGGTGCATTTCCAGGCAGCCAGGAGTGTTATGCTAATGTATAACACTCCACTATGCCGAGTGCTCAAATCTGGATAATTGGTTTCTGGTTTGGGTGTGAGTCTTCCCAAAGATACATGACAAACTCACAAAGTTGTGAGCAGCATTTTTTACTGCTTGTTCCCATTTTACTGGGTTGTCATTCCTCACTACCAATTTTAATAGTTATGATCCAGGGCTGATTCAGAAACTGTGCAGGACAACTGACCTTGTTCCAGCACCATCAGAGCCTCCCAGCCAGCCTTAAAAGTACATCATCTCTCAAGAAGACCCCACAGATTCTTTTAAAGTGGCCCTGAGACAGATGACCCAGAAATGAGGCTCTTTCCACACCAAGGTGAGGTGTATGTTCCCCTGCCTCCTCTTTCTCCTGCACCACTTTTGGTGCCATTATCAGCCTACAGCATGCCCAGCTGTTTGGTCTATGTTTCTCTTACTCTGAGGAGGCTGCAGCTGTTAATACAGGGAGAGTGTTTGACACACTAACTAGTACATAAGCATCACATTGCATGTCTCAATCCACCTGTCCTCTTGTGGTGTTAGTAGACATTGAAATCCCCACAGGGTAGAGTCATTTAGCAGACTTTTTTAGCAACAGTTACTGGCCCAACCATATCTTTGTCACATTGTCCTTTTGTGGCCAATGTTCCCACCATTCCCCTCAGTGGTCAGGTGGGGAAGTTGCAAACGGTCTTATGCTAAGGAGGAAAACCAAATCCTTGCTTTGCTTTCCCAGTACAGACACCTTTCAATGTATCCGGATTAAATTATATCTTTGAGAAACTGCATAGATGATAACATCTTTTTGTCTGCTTTGAAGGTCAGCAGAAAGGGAAAATGTCTCAGTACACAGATTGGCACACTGAAGTGAAAGTGACATGTATTTGTCAGTTATGGTTGCCCATAACTGAAATGTGACCTCTGCATTTAACCCATTCTTCATGAGCAGTGAACACACATACAGAGCAGTGGGCAGCTATCCCTGCAGTGCCCGGGGAGCAATTGGGGGTTGGGTGCCTTGCTCAGGGGCACTTCAGGTGTGAACTGTCGGTGCTGGAATTGAACCAGCAACCTACTAATAATAAGCCAAACTCCATAACCAGTAGACCACAACTGCCCCTTCTGGCATAAAAGTCAGATAAAAATAATTCTTGCTCTCAACAATTCTAGCACGCAAGAGGAGTGGCATTGTCCTGGCTATGGCTTCTGATGCCTCACTAGCAGACATCTGTAGAGCTGTTGGGTTGTCATCAACACTGTATTATTCCATCCATCAGGAAACACGGTTTACGGTGTAATTACTATGCTTTAGTTGACATAAAGATATGGATAAAAAATTCATGCATAACTACTGTTACGTTTTAGATTATTTTTTTCTTGCAATTGTGGTTACTTATGGTTACAATTTCTTTACATACATAGGGCTTTAGTAGTGGTAGACCTCATGCTGCTGGAACAAAAATTCCTGCCATGACTGCAGTTGCCAAAAATGGAAAAGGTAAGGAATGTTTATTATATCGAATTATTTCTTCAGACATTTTCCTTATAACCCTGTACTATGCCTAGACTCTCCTAAGACCTCTGAGACCAGTGGGCACAGCAGCCCTGGCATATCCAAATCTCCTGCCAGCAATGCTGTGTGTGATAAGCCTCCAGTAGGCACAGGACATGAAATTAAGAAGGTTGCAGTCATTCGTTCAACCCCTAAATCTCCGAAGAACCGTTCTCCTACTTCACTATCTGCGGCTGCCCCCATTCCTGACCTAAAGAGTGTGCGCTCCAAAGTTGGTTCTGTTGACAACCTGAAACACCAACCTGGAGGAGGCCAGGTAATTTCATTCGATGTCAGTTATGTTCTTTTTATATCCAAAGTAATATGTCTAAAAAAAGATTGTATGAACTGTTGTATTACATGTGTTGTTGTTATTAGGGTTGTCAAATTAATTGCACAAATGAATATTTGCTATGAACGCCCCCAAACAAAGATAATTTATAAACATTAAATTGTTAATCAAAATATCTGCAATATAGACATTGTAAAAGTCTACCTTTATAAGTCAGTTGTTTGTTTTATTTGTGTATAATTATAAACATAATAAACAACGTATTATAAACCTATAACTGCTGTATATAATCCACAGCAATCTATTTAGACAATTTAGTTCCTAAATTGTAGGCATTTATTATTGGTATTGCACTTCCTACACACAGGAGGGGAAATGTCTCTGCTCTTGTCTCTTGTTAAACTACTAACAAGTCCATAGTCTGTGCAAAAGTGATATGTGGACTCTTGTTTAAGCACCAACAAGCACAAAGACCTCTATGGGCTTAAATCTGGCACAGCCTTAACTTGGCAGTCCTAGCTGTTACAAATTGTTCCAATTGTATCAGCCAGTGAAATTATTTAGTTAAAACTAAATGTTATTTTTAAGTACACTCTTTGCAACATTTTGCTTTTCACAGATACAGATTCTTGATCAGAAGGTGGACTTCAGTAATGTTCAGTCCAAGTGTGGCTCCAAAGCCAACATCAAGCATGTACCAGGAGGTGGCAATGTAGGTGACCACAGAATCAACTAAATAAGTTTTGTATATTCTTATAATTTTGTTTATCAAACTGCATTTGTCAGCAATTGACACATTATTACCCATAAGCTGTTACTATTTAACAAGATTACTAATATAATTAGATTTTAAAAAATGTTCTGTATAGTGTTACAAGTTGTGCAGGGTCAGTTGTGGTCTACTGCTATTTCAATTCCAGCGCCAGCAGGTAGCTACTGAAGTGCCCGTAAGCATAGCATCTAACCCCCGATTATGCCCTAGATGCTGCAGTGCTGTGTTGTGTGTGTGTTTCACGACTTCACAAAGGATAGGTTAAATGCAGCGGTCAAAAACATGTCACTTTTTTAGTTGCACTGCAGCACACTCCTTTTAAGCAGCAGCAATAGATAATCAACAGCAAAAGCAAGCTGAGTGAAAGCACAAGTGTACATACATAGCAAAGGTAATACAGAGTAAAATACATAATACAAACCATTTTATGAAATGGTTCACAAAACCACTTTATAAGTGAAAATGGTCATAAAAACTTCCCAACATTTGCTTCAAACGGGTACAGAAGTTACCAGAAGTTGAACTTTAGTAATGTCCAGGCTAAGTGTGGCTCTAAAGACAATACACCCCCTGGGTATAAACACACCCCTGGAGGTGGCTGTGTGAGTTATGTCTGGGTTAAAAATAAAATACAGACCTGATATTGTTACCAATACATTCTGCACCCTTCCCTACTGCTGGTTGACAGTCAAGAGTAATCAAACTTAATGTGATCAAACTTAA
>JBAJNP010009962.1:0-17185 GCA_036877545.1 Yasuhikotakia modesta | reverse complement strand
TGTGTATCTGTATAGATGTGTGTATCTGTATAGATGATGTGTGTATCTGTATAGATGTGTGTGTGTCTGTATAGATGATGTGTGTATCTGTATAGATGTGTGTGTATCTGTATAGATGTGTGTGTATCTCTATAGATGTGTGTATCTGTATAGATGTGTGTGTATCTGTATAGATGTGTGTATCTGTATAGATGATGTGTGTATCTGTATAGATGTGTGTGTGTCTGTATAGATGATGTGTGTATCTGTATAGATGTGTGTATCTGTATAGATGTGTGTGTGTCTGTATAGATGATGTGTGTATCTGTATAGATGTGTGTGTGTCTGTATAGATGTGTGTGTCTGTATAGATGTGTGTATCTGTATAGATGTGTGTGTGTCTGTATAGATGATGTGTGTATCTGTATAAATGTGTGTGTGTCTGTATAGATGTGTGTGTGTCTGTATAGATGTGTGTATCTGTATGATTGTATGTAGATGAATGTAAAGAGGATGTTTTTGGCTCTGTAGGGTCTGTGTGGCGGCACCACCGTCTCAGGGACCATGATAGTGGCTCACAAGGCTGGTATCCGCGTCTTTGTAACGGGGGGCATTGGAGGAGTTCACAGAGACGGGCACAACTGTACGTCTGTATAACAGTATGAGATTATTTATGCAATTTCCCCACTGCGGGACAAATAAAGGAATATCTTATCTTATTTGCATGTATAATATTGTATTGTTAATGTCTTGAATATTAAAGCAATAACGTGAGCATACAATAGTGTACAAAAGCAAAATACAGTGTAGAGTATACAGTACAATACAGTGTACAGTATACAGTACAATACAGTATACAGTGTACAGTACAATACAGTATACAGTACAGTAAAATACAGTATAATACTATACAATACATTATAAAACTATACAATACAGTATAATTGACCGTATTATTTGTGCTATAGCATTGGATATAAGCGCTGACCTCACAGAACTGGGTCGGACTCCAGTTGCTGTTGTGTCCGCCGGTGTGAAGTCCATACTGGACATCGGTCGCACCCTTGAGTTTTTGGTAAGTCACTTATTGTGCATTGAACATAGTGACACAAGAAAACACAGTTTCAAATGGCTTTATTGAAGATGAACATCCTTTCTGTAATGTGTGTGTGTGTATATGTGTGTGTATGTTATTTACAGGAAACGCAGGGTGTGTGTGTGGCTACATACGGAGATTCAAAGAGCTTTCCGGCTTTCTTCTCCCGGCAAAGTGGATTTGCATCTCCATACCGGGTCTCCGGTCCGGAGGAAGCGGCGGATCTTATCGGCAAGTCCACGCGTTTACCGATCCTGCGTTTAGGGGAACGTCAATAACACATGTTGCTGATTGCTTAAGGCGGTCTAATAGAAAGTGCAGATCGCAGATAACGTTTCCTCAACGTTAAATCCTAACGCCCAGTCAATCTTTAAGATCTTTAACTCTTGTTTTCCACGCAGCGGGCACGTTTTCTTTAGGTTTGCAGAGCGGAGTTTTGCTGGCCGTTCCCGTTCCCGAGGAACACGCAGCGAATGGACAGGAGATTGAAGATGCCATACAAGCAGCTGTTTCTGAGGCCAGGTGGATGAAACGTTATTTCATGGTTATATATTAAACCCAGGCGTAGATTTGGTTTATTTGTAGTGCAAATTCAACATTTAGCTTATATGTTTTATTATTATTAAAAAAAAGGCTGATTTCAGATCAGTTGTTTTTTATATGAGTTTTCTCAGCAAACAGGGAACGTAAAAGGTTGTTGCAGTAACGATAGCAGAACGTTTTAAACATTGTATATGTTTAATAAAAACACTGTTTTTAAATTGTTAGAAAAAAGTTTGAATAACAATGTTTTGAACATTACGTTTTCAAAACGTTCAAAATTAACATTGTTAATGTTTTTGTTTCTTGATAAAAAACATTAGGGAAACATTCTTACAACCTAAATTATTAGCTGAAGTTATACAGCTGGAACGTACAATAGAAATAAGCCTAATTTCACACATAAACACTATTTAGGAAAAATATATTTTCTCTGTATATCCAAAGTTCACTGGGAGTTACAGGACGGGATGTGACGCCGTATGTTCTACAGCGTGTCGATGAACTGACAGAGGGAAGGTCTTTACAAGCTAGTATCCATCTACTGTAAAACATAAATATATATTTACATGCATGTAATATTGACTTATGCTTTCTTGTGTTGTGTGTGTGAATGAATCATATGTTTGTTGCATTGTGTTCTGTCATGTAACTGTCTCACATAATTTCCACGTTTTCCTGAAGTTAATTCACTGTCAGACATAGCACTGATCCGTAACAACGCCAGGGTGGGCAGTCAGATAGCATGTGCCCTCTCCAAACGCCATCAGAAACCTAGTTTCCATGGTGATGTTAGGAGACAGGGGTCAAAGGGCGAAGAAGTGGTTTCCAAAACTGTAAGTGGTATAAGACATATACAGTATTATATACAGTAAACATACAGTATTATATACAGCCAGCATACAATATTATAAGTAAACACACAGTATTATATACAGTAAATGTACAGTATTATATACAGTAAACTTACAGTACATTACTGCATGGATTAGAAAAGTTGTTCACAAAATGTGTTAAAAGACTCATTTTCCCTCAGATAGTTATAGGTGGAATAAACGTGGACATTATCGCAAAAGGGACAACAAGAAAACTGCTGGTATTTAGTTACTGGAGTTTAAAAGGCTTAATTATACAGTTTGTAGATGTTTACAGTCTTTGTGAAAGTAATATTTGTGTTTAATACAGTTTGGTCAGACGAACCCAGGAAGTGTTTGTCAGTCATTTGGTGGTGTGGGCAGGAATATCGCAGGTATGTAATGTTTTATTTATACCATAATGAATTATAATTTCATATCTGACTTCCTGTGTTTCCTGTAGACTGCCTGAGTCGTCTGGGACACAAACCTCTGTTCATCTCTGCCATCGGCCGGGATTCTCACAGCGAGGCTGTGTTAAACTACTGTAAACACATGGTGAGAAGTGCTACTAGAATCACTTCCGACCACAACTTGAACGTTTAGCGTTAAAAATGAATTTTACCCACAGAGTTCTGCTTTAATATCATCAGGACACCAGTGCGGTTGCCAGATTGCAGGACCATAAGACTGCGACCTACTGCGCCGTCATAACCGAGTCAGGAGAGCTGAGTCTGGGGGTCGGAGACATGGACATACACCAGCAAATACAACAGCAGTATGTATGTAAATCCACACGGGTTTTAAAACTTTAAAAAGCAGTTTGACCGAAAGTGTGTGGTATTGTATTTTTTCCTCAGGTTTCTCAATTTGAGGATCAGCTTGCATCCGCATCCCTTATAGTTCTCGACGGCAACATTCCGGTATCAACCATCGATTACATCTGCGACGTGGCAAGGACACATTCAGTCCCCGGTAGAGCTCATTTGTAAGCGGTGTGTGTTAACGTTAGCGTTGTTGAGGCGATTGGTGTGTGAACGTGTCGTTTCACGCCGCAGTGTGGTTCGAACCCACGGATGCAGATAAGGCCTGTAAACCATTCCTGTCCGACAGCTGGAGGTCTCTTTCGTACACGTCCCCCAACCTGGCTGAGCTGTGCACCATGAATCGGACCCTCGGTTTTCCCACTCCTGCAGGTCTTGCGGTTTGTCGTGTAACGCTTTGGTCTTGTGTGCCAGTCGTACTTGTAAAGATGTACAAGATCTAAGCTGTAAATATTTAATATTTTTTGGATTTAGAGCTGCCTACATCCCTTGAGGACGTCCTAAGCTGTGTGTCTGCTCTCTCACGGCCCCTGCTGGACAAGCTACACTGCGTGGTGGTCACTTTGGGGTCACTGGGCGTGGTGATATGTGGAGAACACGAGGCTGGGACTGTAAATTTGCAACCACCGAAGAAGAAACAGGTACTAAAATACCAGATTTATTCATTGAAAGCATCGACCAGTGATTCAAAGACCTTTGAGTTAATAAAACTATTGCTTGATTTATTCTTATACTCTATAATGTTTTTTTTTGTTACAGAAGAGACAGTTGTGTGCCGTCCACTATCCTGCCCTAGCAGTGAGCTCAGAAGAAACAGTAAACGTCTCCGGAGCCGGCGACAGGTTCGTGTTTATACAGTAAATGTTTTAAAACTCAGAGTTGTCCCTCAGTCCACTTTCACAAATCTCTCCGTCGTCTAGTTTGGCTGCAGCAATGATTGTTGGGATTCTCCAGGGGCGAAACGCAGACAGCTGCGTGCGAATGGGTCTCCATGCGGCCCGCATGTCTTTGTTAAGTCCTCACCCGATAGATCCGGCTTTGACTGCGGATGCCATCCACCCAGGAGAGTCACACACTCAGCTATGGTCCAAACCTACATGCGTGTGGCTGTAGGACCGAGTCGGTTTTTGCCTTTACTTAAAGAAGATGGATAGATACATTTTGAAAGTGTGTCCTGTGTGTTTTTTAATGACTTGAAGTTCATTGTAGGTTGTTTTTTTGGTTTCATGCTTAAATCAATGTGTCTAAATCTCTGATCTAACATTGTTGGCCTTGTTTCAAACCTCCTGGTGTGACGTGTAATGATTTTTTGTAATGAACTGTTTTGCATCATCAATTATGTCAAATAAAATGTTTCGCACTGTATCTGAACTGCGTTTTAAATGTCAGCGAATGTAAATTTATATAACCAGGACATTATAAATCCTGTTCAACTACTTACGTTTTTACATAGAAATATAACACCCATGTTAAAAATGTCTTTATATATCTTTATATATTATATTTATATATTTATATGTCTTTATATATTATATTTCAATAAATAAGTCCGTATTCCGCACACTTGCGTTTTTGCGTCGCCCCTTGTGGCGTTCGTACGTCACTACTGACGTACTGGCAAAACTACGTCTCCCACAATGCGTCGCGCCTCGCAGCTTCGCGCAGTCGCAGTGAGCGGCGACTGGCTACTGTATTCCCTCCTCATTTCAATATAAGATGGTGGTGAGAATCTGGTGTCTTAATAAACAGTAAAACATAGTAGGAAAAAGTCTGATCACTATTTAACATCTGTTCTGTGGAGTAGAGCTCGTTGTAAACTATCAGACAGGTTAATCTGATCAGTTTAAGGCCAGATTACCGCCTAAACTACCCATTGGAGTCCCTGCAGTACAGGAGCAGCTAGTTTAAGTGAGTACCTTACTAAACAACTGTTTAATGCCTGTCAGTGCATTTGTGTATCGATACTGAAGCCGTGTTGGGTCTGTATAGGTCTTTGAACCAGACTCAGCCCGTGGTTAGCGCATCAAAGCATGAGTTTGAATGATGGGTAAAGTCAAAGGTGGGCAGCCGGCGGTCCCTTCTCCGATCGCCGTAGCGATCAGTAGGAAAGTCGCAGGCTTTGGCTGCATGTAGGCCGCGATACTGAAGCGTACTGAAGCGCTCGTAAATCAATATTTGTGGGATAAACTGTTGATTTATATCTTCTGATCTTTTTAAAGGAAGCTAAGCTCCTAAACTAGCCAGTTACTAGTTGTGTGGTGGGCTATAAACGGGGGTTTTTAGGCGTGTTATACACCGCACGTCAGTTCAAGTCCATCCCAGCCGTGGGAACGACTGACCGGCGTCCCGCGCGTCTGACCAGCCGCTGCGCGGAAACGCCGTAACGTGTCAAAAACAAGCTTCAAATACGGATATTAAACATTGTTATTCACAAAACGCAACGTTTGTACGGCTGTTTGTGTCATTTAATGTCATTTAAAGCTGAATCTGCCTCCACCGGGTCTTTGTATCCACACGTTAGCTTTGTAATGTCAGCTTATGTATTAAAGGCGTTTATAATGTGGACAGCTGTCAGAAATGCTTGTATGAAGGTTTTCCATGTAAACTCTGGGGCAAAATCACCCGTTTTCTATTAATGTACGTTTTGTGGGACGTGATTTGTTGTGATATGAACACATGATGTTTATTTTCTCATGTCTGAAATCACTTGCAGGTATTTTTTGCTGTGGCGTTTCCATCTTTAACCAGATGAACAGATTGTTTGTTGTCTGACATGCAGCCATTTCTGATGTATCTGAGCTCTTTGTTTGTAAACCATCGCACACAGATTGTTGTCATTTGTTAATAACAGATTTGCATGAGCTTTAATCGCTTGCCTGTCATGTAAGATACATGCACATATTGTGCAAACGGTGTCATTTTAAGACGCTATTGTGTAAAAGCTATTGGCCAAAGCTTTAGTTAACACACACAAGTCCCTCGAACCTGTTATTTGTGATTGTCATCAACAAAATTTGAGTTTATTTGCGCTGTCATGTGCTTAAAAGCCACATCTCTTCTTTTGGCTGTCCTTTAGCCCCTCGGCCGACCCGCCACAGACCCTCTCGAACCCGGTTGTGCAGTAGGATGTCCCGCAGCCCAGAACTGAAAGAGGAACCCATGGAGTGCCCACTGTGCATGGAACCGCTGGAGATCGATGATGTCAACTTCTTTCCCTGCACCTGCGGCTATCAGATCTGCAGGTTCTGTTGGCACCGGATCCGAACAGACGAGAACGGGCTCTGCCCGGCTTGCAGAAAGGTACGATGGAGAACGTACAGGACCGTATCATGAATAGATGAATCGTTACTCCAGTTCGAAGGTGAGCACAAGGAACCAAGCAAAAAAATGTAACTGACTGTGGGTGTTTTGTAGCCGTACCCGGAGGACCCAGCCGTGTACAAGCCGCTGTCACAGGAGGAGATCCAGAGAATAAAGAACGAGAAGAAACAGAAGCAACATGAGAAGAAGCAAAAGGTGACGGAGAACCGGAAGCACCTTGCCAGCGTTCGCGTGGTGCAGAGGAACCTGGTGTTCGTGGTGGGGCTGTCCCAACGGCTCGCAGACGCTGAGGTATGTATATATGTTCATGTATATGGTGCAGGTCATTATATAAATCTATATATATATATAAATCTACAATGTCAATATTTAAGGTGTGTTTCCAGTCTGTTTTTCTGTAAACAAACACAAGAATTGTGCTTGTTAGTTTCGTTGCTCACACTATGTGGTAAGAATCTGCAGTAATTATCTACATGTACATTTACAGAGCATTGTAATATATGACAAATTCATATTTTTGATGATAAGTATACATTTAAAATCTCTGTCGTAATACTATCATGCTTGTTAGTCTGTTTGAGTTAAGATCACGTTAAAATGATGCTGTAAAGTGTGTGTATTTTAATATCATCAATCGTGAGTCATCAGTGTAATATTAGCGAAAGCTTTCGCTCTCTGTAGGAGGCAAATGAGAACAGAACGAAAATAGATTCAGGTCATTTGAATTTTGCTGAAAAAAGAAAATTACTTCATTGTTTGAGACCAACCAATGTATATAATTTAGCTTGGCTTAATTGAACTGCTAATATTGTGTGTGTGTGTGTTTTTTTTTTTTTTGGGCACCAGGTTCTAAAGCGTCCGGAATATTTCGGGAAGTTCGGCAAAATCCATAAAGTGGTCATCAATAACAGCACGTCGTATGCAGGTTCACAGGTGGGAAAACAAGCAGGGAAACCTGTCTGGAAATGATCATTTCTTTTGCAGGAAAACCCACCTCTAGCCTTTTACTCCACAGGGTCCTAGTGCCAGTGCCTACGTCACATACATCCGCTCAGAAGATGCTCTTCGGGCGATACAGTGCGTGAACAACGTCATCGTCGACGGTAGAACACTCAAGGTAAACACGACTTTCAATTTTTATTCGTTTACTAAAAAACGACGTTGTTTATAGTTATTGAAGATATGATCTGTTTTGATTTAAGGCCTCTTTAGGGACAACAAAGTACTGCAGTTATTTTCTCAAAAGCATGCAGTGTCCTAAACCGGACTGCATGTATTTACACGAGCTGGGGGATGAAGCGGCCAGTTTCACTAAAGAAGAAATGCAGGTGAGTCCAAGTTTTAGGTTTTATGAAACTGTTTTTATAAAATTTTAGGATTTATCTTAATGTTGTTGATTTAACTTTCTCACAAAATGAGAAAAAATTCTCAGTTTCTCACAAACGTAATGAGTGAATCAAAAAAATGAGCGTGTTAGCGTTTAAATAAACATGATTGCTTGTTTTATGTTTATTGTTGTTTCGTGATCGTCAGGCTGGGAAACACCAAGAGTACGAGCAAAAACTTCTTCAAGACCTTTACAAAGCCAACCCCAACTTTTTACAAACCTCGACATGCGGCGAAAAGTCTAAGAACAAACCGAACTCCACCCAGAGGTCTTCATGTTTCTCCTTTACGTTCTGCACCGCAAGGAATAAATGTGTTTTTAACAACGCTGTCATCTTTTTGTTCCAGACCCAACAGCACAAATAAAGATGGCTGGCCGTCGTTACAGAACTACGGGAAGATGGCCAACGGTTTACCCACAGAGCTCCGCAAATCCCCTCCTCTTTTAGACTGCCTCACAGACTCCGATCACATGACTCCAGACGAGCCGGACCCCGAACAGACGACAGAGCAGAACACAAGCCTTCCACCCTTCCCATCAGCCCTAGAGCCCACCAGGTACTGACCAAACCTTGGCCTGCGGCGGCCATCTTTGCTCCGCCTCCGGGCAGCTATTTAAAGAATATTAATGAGCAGCTGTTAGACCCAAAATATTGGCATCATTTTATATAAACAGAACTACTGTTTCTTGTTAATTGTTTCTTTTGAGATACAACAGCGTTAACTCAACAGCCCATTACTGTCTATTTTAGTGATTTTATGAACTTAAAGATGAGATAATTGTACGCTGTTCTTTTCCTTTCAGTCCAATTGATAAACCGTCAGACGCTGTAAGTATAGGAAACGGAGAAAATATATCACAGGTGAGTGACAGAAAAGTTGTTGAATATGTGAGTGATTGAACGTTGTGTTTTGGTTCGTGTTGTTCATCTCTATCTTACCGGTTCTTCAGACATCCAGTAGTGATTCTCCGTCTCCTCCACCGGGTCTTACCAAACCTGGTCTTGTGGTGCCCATCAGCGTCGCCGAACTCGCGGCGCGCTCGCCGTTCGAAGGGGCGGCGGCCGAGTCTCAGTCACTTTTCTCGGACAACAGCAATTTCAGACACCCCAACCCCATCCCCAGTGGACTGGCCTCTTTCTCCAGTTCTACACAAGGCGCCTCGGACTGGCCCATGACTCCAGAACCACAGAGCCTTTTCACCTCAGGTAGGAACACACACATCAAGCTCAGATTAGAAGAGATGTTTTTTTAGCACATAAGCTAGCGCTATTTCAATAAAGACTTCTACAATGAGTTGTCATGGTAACCTGTAAGAAATGTTTCTGTGCTAAAACAGCAACATTGTGTATTATGTAAAATCAAAATAATAACATTAAACATATTTTAAATATAATCATTTTGTAAATGTCGGTAGTGACCGTTTCAGTAGTGACGTTTCCTCATTCGTTGCAGACACCATCCCCGTCTCGTCCTCCACCGACTGGCAAGCGGCGTTCGGTTTCGGCTCCTCGGCCAAGCAGCAACAGCAGGACGACGATCTTGGGTTCGACCCCTTCGACGTCACGAGGAAGGCCCTTGCCGACCTCATAGAGAAAGAGTTGTCGGTCAAGGAGCCCTCCCACCACTCGCCCAACCGCTCGGCCCACCAGAACCTCCTCCCCAACGGTCAGCAGAGGCTCCCTCACCTCCAGCACAGAGGCCTGTATAACTCCTTCAGTCTACCCCAGCACACGGCCACGCACCAGCCCTGGATGGCTCTCCCTACCCGCAATAACCTCGCACACTTGAACCACACCACAGCCGCCCGGGGGCACTTCTTAGATCTGAGCATGTCCGGCCAACACCACAGCACCGGCCTTGGGGGGATACCTATATCAGGTTAGGGGACACATCTGTCATTTGTACTCCCAGTTATTGTTTCTGTGTGTTGCAAATGGTAAAAATGCAGTTGATCTAAAGCCCTCAAACTCATGGTATGATATTAAAATGGACTTAAGTTGTTTTTTACACAATTCTGCACTTATTATGAAAGATTAACCAATGTGTATCATTACACAAAGCGTGTAACAAAGTGTGATAGCAACTTTTCATCATTTAATTAAATTCCTGTTGTACTTTTTCTCTGTTAAATAACTCCCTCAAAAATGTAATTAATTTGCTTGAGTTCCAGTGTTTGTTCCAAAACGTAAGACGTTTCATTAATTTCCTTCTCCTGTTTGCAGATAACAACGGTTCGGTGGAAAGCATTAACGTGAAAGAGTGGCAGGACGGGCTGCGAGCGCTCCTACCAAATATTAACATCAACTTCGGAGGGCTGCCGAACTCTACCTCTTCCTCCTCATCTTCATCCACCTCCAGCGTAAATCACATCGGGGCGCCGGGCGGCTCGGTGGGAATCTCACACAGCCTCAGCTGGGACAGTACTGCCAGTTGGATGGACCCCGCCATCATCACAGGTGTGATTTGTAGACTCTCTGCTGTGTAGGATTTGCATTGTGGGTGTGGCTTTACTGAATCACCTGATGTCTGTTTCCAAACTCCAGGTATACCATCAAACACGGGCAACAGTTTGGACTGTCTTCAGGACGACAACCCCCCACACTGGCTCAAGTCACTTCAGTCGCTCACAGAGATGGAAGGACCTCCCAGCTCCGGCGCTCTGGCCCCGCCCCCTCGCGCCGGCCTCCTGGACGCGGCAGCCAACCTCTCCCTTCACAGAGCCGCGTGGGCGCCGTACCTCCCCCCTCCCTCGCTGACCTCCAATCAGTTCCACTCCCCACCTCCAGGTTTTCAGACAGCCTTCAGACCCCCGGTGCAGACCGCCACAGACATCTTACAGAGCGCCGGTATCGACCGCCATTAAAGACAAGCTCCACCCCCCGAATTTAACTCCATCAAAACCCATTAATAACAACATAACATAAACGCTTGTCTTTCTACTTTAATTCTCCACCCCTTTCTCATCAGAATTGGTCCGTTTTTGGAGGCACGAGTTCTATCCGAGTAGCTAATTGTTGAAGGTTCCTGGTGGTTCTCGCCAAGCGTCCTAACAGGAACTTGACTCTTGGAGCGGCTCGCGCTCGAGTACAGAGGACTTGTGGACGCTGATGCGTACATGTGACTAATAATGCCTGCAAAGATTGTACTTAAACGAATAACATGTCTGATTGGTCTCGCTTCGTCCAAGGTACCGGTGGTAATCTAATACTGTGAATCTTTACACTTCCCGTAGGTTAGGTCTCGCCCCACTCAAGGAAATGGAAGAGGAGATTATTTAAGGACACGCTCCATATATCGCACTTTGCTTCTTACATGTTCTGTTGTTATTTTACAGAGCAGAGCCAAAGATAAGATATTTGAGTGCATTTCTTGGGTAGACACCTGGGTCCTTCTTGGAAGGGACGCCCATTCTGATGGGATAGATTTAGGAACCTGTCCAACAGCTGATCCATTATAAACGTTAAGCATCTTTTAGAAAGTATGGGGTGTGAAAACTGACTTGACACTACGGGGTTTGTAAGTAACTTAAGCAACCAAGACAGCTGTGAAGGTTTTTATCAGCTTGCCTGTTGAATTCACGCTAAGGAATCAGGAAAAACCGGACCCTTGGAGATTTGTGGTGGGCACAAAGACATGGTGAGGTTGATAATAATGTGAGTGTTGAGTTAATAAAGGCATACACTAACATCTGGCCAATCAGAGGCCTTCAAATGTTTTCTGCTCCATCTTTTCATCTGTGTGGTCATACTAAACAGTATTTATCAAAATGCAATCACTCATTCTTTCAGGAACAACGAAACGATTAATGTAGTTTGGGTTTAACATGCTGCTGAAATCATTTATTACAAAATAAAGAGCTAAAAGAAAATCGTTCCCCTTTTCTGCTGGCCTGGAACAGTGAAAACCTAAATAAAATCGAGTATTCAACGTCTCAGTGTTTGAGTCACGTTATTCAGTGTGAGTGTTACGTTCTGAATTTTATTGTCCAACGAAGAAATTACTGACATTGAAAACAACAACAGCACACAATGAAATGTATGGTAAATATACACAAGATGTCTTCTTCTAAAACTCAAACATTCAAGGCAATAAAGAAGTTACAAAACACAAGGACGCACACCGAGAACTGCTTCACCAAGGACATACTAGAGTGGTGTTGGAATGAAAGCGTTTATACAACTATACAAATGTGCTTTTACAACTGAGAGCCTTGTTTTTGCACTTCAATACAGTTCCAGTAGCGCTAACACCCAAGACTTTGACCCTGGGTATTAGCTAACGGCTAATACTTAAGACCACACCCAGACCTTGGCTCGTCCCATTTTAATGTCTTCCATCACCTGTAATGCTGTATGTATCGATGCACAGTCCATAAACAACAGTTCCCTGATGTCCCACAATCTGTAGCTTCAACACACGGTTCCGTTCTCCATGCGCGACTTGGGACAGGAGGTACGAGACGGTGGGGGAGGCTGGATGGACGGTGCCAGGGTGCAGAAGAAACCGGCTATGAGGGTCAGCCCCAACCCTCCCCAGGCACTGAACATGGACCAGCCATAACCGTGGCTCACGTCGTCAGGTAGGCCAAACAGGTAACGTGGGTGGCGAGAAAGTTCGAAGTTGATGCCAGCCACGCAGGTGCAAAGGGCAATGATGCAAAACGTACCTGTGAGGGACAATAAGAGACAATGAGTAGCAGATAATGGCTAACTAGAATGGAGAACGGCTTACTAGGAGAATTGACACACCTCCCATTAGGAAAAGCAGGCCAGCGACATAATGCATTAGGCCTTGATCCCAACAACATCCCAAAACGCCAATGGTCCAACCGAACAGAATTATGGACAGAGCCATGCCCATGAATCCAGCCGTCATGCGACGCAAATCTGGAAGGGAGGGATTCACAAAATGAACGTACTCAATACACTCAACTGTTAATTCAATAAAGCCTTTACAAAAATGAACTGGTGGTTCTACAACAGTTTAACCACAAGCTGACTGCAGTTTTCCTACAGCAACCGTGGTATTTGTAGTAAAACTATGGTTGTATAAATGGTAATCGATGCACCAAAAATATGGTCACCACACTTTTGCTATTGTAATAAAACCAGGGGTCATTTTTGTGAGGTACAAACAGTGTGAGGCTTACGTAAGGCATGCCAGTCGTCCTGTTGAATAGTCTTGGTGATGTTGTAGGAAAGATCCTTTCGTGAGGGAGCAGAGGAGTAATAGTATTTTATCAAGGTGCAACGCTCAATAACTCCTGTAAAAACAACAAGAAACTCATTTAGAATAATGTTACTATCACACATATGGAAAAGTGTCAGACTGATATGAGTGAACCGCACAAATACTCTGGATTCACTTCGGTTCATATTACAGTGTAAACGCACCACAATCTGAATCAGATCTATGTGTTCATTGTACATGAAACTGATGGAGAAAATGTGGACATGCAAATAATTTCTCTGCATGTTACTCTGATACAGGCCCGGTGTCATTTGATGTGGAAATGCACCAGATATAAACGCAGGAAACATAATAGTTGCGCTTTAACCAAACGGAGGAAACAAACGCAACGCAACGTAAGACGCATATAATGTTTACAAACGCACAAAAATGCGTTTACCTTTCTGAATAAGATCCTCGATGTCTGGGTCAAAACCCAGTCTGTGGCATTTGCTCCACAGCCCCAGGCTCGTTGAATTGTAGCTTTTGTTGCATTCATCCGCCGCGCTCATGGCGAACATCTGACGCCGGTTTCTGGAGAGCATGAGCCGGTCCTCCCCGCGGTCCAGCACCGCTCTGCTGGCGCGCAGCGGAAGGCTGTGGTTGGGGATGTAAATGAAGCCCGGGTCGCTCCTGCGGTTCGAGAAAGTCCGGCATCTCTCCTTGTACCTCCTCGCGTCCGTCTCGTACCAGTGATCCGACGAGATGGCTACGGTCAGAAAACACAAGGCGACGAGAGACAGACAGAGACCCGCGTACAAAAGCCACTTGCCCGTCGCCATCGTTCAGGCCGCCGATCAGCACTTCATAGTGGACAGCACCGGCCGAAACGACGAATCATCGCATCGTTTTCCACGTTAACGGGTCGAAATGCGATGCATGATGTAAACATGCCTCTTATATTTAATATTATACCTCGATCATTGCGCAAATTGCAATATGTGTGTGATTTTCTCTTGCCTACACGTAGACGGTCTCGTGCGCGCTGGTATCTGCCTTACAGCCCGCTAGCACATGACAGTCCTACACGTTGCAACGGGAAATTAGTATTTTATTATTATTATTATTATTATTATTAATATTATTTAAATGCAAAGAGGACAAGATGTGCGCGTTTTAATGCGCTGAATGCGCAATGCGTCAATGCAAAAAACGCAATTTTTTAACGCCGTCGTCCATGTAAATCTTGTGGTAACGTTATACTTTAAATAAAACACGATTGTAGGATCTCATGTCAATAAAACATCATCATCTAGAACATACAACAAGGGTAAATAAGTTGCATAAATGAGACAACATCTGTGGTGGGCAACGTCTTATGATATGTACTTATTAAATGCATGACTATATAATACTGCAACGACAGCATTTGGTGTTGCAAGTGCTATTTATCATGCTAGTTTCTAATATTTTATATATATATATTTACCTACTTTAATATCTCAGCACGTGTATGGGAACACATGGGATTTTATCTTAAATATTATTGCTTGTGGATATTACTGCTTAAATATTATACACTTTATGGAGGTCCGTGTTGAGTCCTAGTCTTGGTGTGTTAATGTTTATTTGGGTCTCAAATCTCTCCAATTCCCCCCCAAACAGGATTTTATTGTGGGTTTCCTGAAGTCACGTGTGTAAAGCCATAAAGGAGATGATTGGATGCTTGTGCACTGAAACTAGGAAATAGACGGGAAAAAAAACACTGGGAAAAAAAACACTGGGAAAAAAAAAACACTGGGAAAAAGTGATTATACGCCAGTATAAGGGAATGGCTTCAAACACTCACCCCATACAAACACACAGGCCGCATGTAGTGTCACACACTCAAGTTAGTTATTCAACTAAATCGCCACCAGGATCAAAACTTTTGTTTGTTGTTAAACACTTTCCACAAAGAAAAACAAACAATGAGTCTCTGCGCGACACGTCTTAACGCGTTACACGTCTAGCAGATACACGCGCCTTCAGCGCGACACGTGTGGCGCGCGACAAACAGCCCGTCCAACGAAAAGCCCACGGGGCAACTCCAGCGTTTGTTAGAAAAGGGGCAAGAAAAAAAACCCCAAATAAACAAATGTTTGAGCTTCGGTTTATCCGCGGGACCAGAGAGAAGATCCAGCAGAGCTCGCCGGGCTCAGTTTAATCTGCTCGGTGCATGAATCAAAACTCACGGGCATGACGGGTGTGCAAGCAGAGAAAAACTCTTCGTGGCGGCCGGGCCGTCCACGCACAAGCCGAACCGGCCCGTGAGACCGAGCACCAGAGTACTCTAAGGCTTTTTTAAAACAGAACCGAACCGGACCGACGCCTCCTGTGACCCGCTGAAAGCCGAAGAGAAAAACAGCGCGCGTGCCGCACAGGACGCAACGGGGCGTTAGGGTTAGTGGAGGTACTCTGACCTTTTGCGCTTCCCGGTGGGCGTTATATAGCACTGGTGATGTCACGGTCGATGCCCCGCCCACCGTGGGCTGATTGGTCAGTTTACCCGCCAAACCATCATCACCATTGCGCGTTATCGGCACGTTTTGCGGACGATTAGAAAATAATGATCACGAATCGATTGCAAATAATGAAGCATTGCGTGAAAACAGATGCATGTGCAAATGCACGAGTGTGTTCAGTGCATTGGGTTCAGAGAAGCTTTAAAAGGGCTCATTGGTTTATAATATCATATACTATGTGCAGGTATATTATAATATTATATAATAGGTGCATAAGTTATAAAATATGGGAGATTGTGTGACGTGATAAACTTAATCGATAACTGTGTCGTAAGATCTCTTCAGTTCAGTATATAAATAAATATTCAATAAATATTCATACTATTGACTCCATATTGACAAAATGGCCATTTATGAAGAATTATTGCTTAAATGTGTTTTTAAAAAATAGCAACGCTGTTACCTTTGCAAGGACATTTACAAGATGTCCACAAGATGGCAGTGGCCACACACCCGCAGTCTGTGTGTGTGTGTGTGTGTGTGTGTGTGTGTGTGTGTGTGTGTGTGTGTGTGTGCACATACATTTATACACACGCATATATGCGTCAATAATGAAACAAAAGGTGTATATATATATATATAAACGTGTCTCCTAAAATTACAAGTATGTGATGCATTTACATTAATGTCGGTTGTTAATCTTTATCTAATAGCCTGTCGATGCCATAATAAACACGTTCGCGTTGTGCATCAGTCGTTATCCTGCGTTGTGTTGATATGATGTGAACATATGGTTTCTTTCAGAGCTTCACTGGGGTGCTGAGGCGGCATTTACTGGTGGGAAGGTGAACCGGTCAATGCAAACAGACAGCGTATACCGAGCCAGTGAGAGTGAGTCAGCAACACAATACAGAGGGAGAGAGAGAGACATTCTGTATCACTTACCAAAAACTGCAACCAGCAAAACACAAAAAAGGAAAGCAGAAATATAACGCACTTCATTTACATGGCGCAAGCAATAGATGTTTTTTGCACATGCGTTTATTGCAACCACTGCAAGTGTTGCACCTGCACATATTGCAGCGCGCTGCAGTCTGCGTCCTCTGTGCGGTTGCATCGACATTGAAGCCGGTTGGATTCGTGGCAGGAATGCGATATGATGCCTTTTCGCAGTTATGTCAAAATAATGCACCACAGAATAACAACTTCCTTCGACACAGGAAAATAAAAAACTTTTCAATGCTTTAAAGAAGTCTTCACATCGTCTTGAAGGAATAACCACATTTTCTACTTGACAACAACACAAAACGTTGATCAGGAAAGTTGGTTTTGCAGTTTGTAAACTAGAAGGTTATATTGTTAAATTATTTCATTGGTAGAACTGACAGGAATAACAAATCAGTGAGAGTTTTTTTTGCAGCAGGCAGCTTTCCTGCAGGACTCACACACACACACACACACTGACTCACACACTCACACTGACTCACACACACTGACTCACACACTCAC
>JBAJNP010009961.1:0-17187 GCA_036877545.1 Yasuhikotakia modesta | reverse complement strand
TTTTTTGACAGGCATACAGGCTTCATACAGGCAATTTGAAGAGGGCATTGAAGATGTTAAGATGATGAAAACCTGCATTAATTTATATTATATTAATAATTATTGTGTCATTAAGTTTGATCACAGATGTGTTGTGTGTGAAATCTGTTAACTGTCAAACAGATGCTGGAATTTTATCACAGATGACCTGCAGTTAAACTTCATGTTTGTGTGAAACAAGATGTTTTTTTATCCCAGAGTGATTTGAGGAAAGATTGTGTAAGATTAGATCTCTGAGTTTCTGCTTAAAGAAATGTCACACATCTGCTTTTTATGTGACCTATGAATGGTGTCAAATCTTAAATATTTCTTCATTTCATAATGTTTGTTTCCAGTGTTTAAAAAATTCCAAATAAAGATTTAAATTAGATTTTGAAACCCAGCTTTTTAAAAGTTTTGTAAAAATGATGCTTATAAATAAACACTTTTGAAAAGGTGATTCTTAGAGTGAGACTCTAAACTAATTTCACTTTTTGTTTAGTCACAATTTTAATGAATTATTTCCTGTTTTTTTATTTTAGAATCGCAAACATCTTTGTCTTTGTTTTTTGCTTTTTCAACATTTTTTAAAATACTTTGGTTTTCATTCATTGTACAATAACAAATATAAAACCTTTGTGTGTTTTTTGACAAGATGAAAAATATGAACATATTTATTAGACACAATGTTTAATGCAGACAATTTAACAAGCTTCATAAAATAAGTCACACAAAAAATACACAAAATAAGCAATAAGAGGCTTTAATCTGCTGAAGTTTTTGACTGTTTTTTTAACAGATTTATGATCATGTCTCCATTACTGATCTGGCACCAAAGGGTCTGGATTCAGTTTAACACTGAAACATATGATGAACGTGATGCTCATAAAAAGGTCCAGGCGAGTAACTGACAATGTGAGCTGTATAAATCTATCACAATATGAGTATAAAACAAATGAAACATAAACATTTACTTTAAATGTTAAAACTATAAAACTTTTTATCAAAAACAAAGTCAGAAATACATTGGAGGTAGAAAATACAACGTTTATTGCATTTAACTGTAAGAATTTGTGTGCATGTTTGTGTAAGAACATTTTCTGTGGTCTATGGAGAAAATGGAAAACAAATTGGAGCTCTGAAGAGGCACAAATGTTTTAATATTTAGAAGAAATAAACTTTTTTTCATTAAAAATTTAACTAAATGAGAAAAAACTTGATTCAGAAAATGACAAATGAACACAAATTACGTTAGTTTAAAAAGGTTTTTTATACCAGAGTTGTTATTAATCAAAGTGTTTTAAATGATTTTCAGTCGACTGAATTGTGGTGATAAAACAGAATTTTAATCATGAATCATGATTGCTGATGATGCTTTCTGGAGAGTAAAAACCTGACATTTCTGAGCTTTTCTCAACACCAAAATACATTCTACAGCTTCAACTGACACCACAGCATTACTGTACAAATACAATAACCAACACTGTACTAAACCTTCTACTGCAGTATAACCTCAGCTTCAGAACAAAACAGCCAATAAACATGGAGGATAAATCAGAAAATGGAGGATGGGTTTATACTTAAAGTACGAGCAACATGAAAATATCAGTTGCTGACACCACACAGGATTCTGATGAAACATGAAAACGATATTTTAAGATTCTTTAAACTGAACACTAACCACTCAGTAACCAGAGGAGCTCAACATTACACAGATCCAAGACAAATACTGCTAATTCACCAAGTTACATTTCCATCAACACTGGATTGTCCCTCTGATCAAACACTCAAATATTCCAGTTTCTTTACTCCATCAAAATAATAATGGATTCACATGGATGTGTTTAAAAATAAGTCAACATTACCTATCATCTCAACTTCAGGTGTAAAGCAACAGTTTCCCACAAGCATCTGGTTTTTCTGCTGCTGAATATCAGATGCCCTCAACTTGTCTTCAGACACTCCAGTGTGGGGGTGACATTCTGCTGAATGTGGAGGTGACATACTGCTGAACACAGGTTTAAGGGTCAAGAAGCGACTGTAGTACAAACATGTGTTGTATAAAATGTGTTTGTGAAAGAAATCTGTGCTTCATGGCTTTATGTGATCAATAACAAGTGAACATTTCTAAAGTATACAAGTTTAAAAAAACTGCTTCCACTCCATCTTCTGTTCCAGGTTCACGACACACTGATAAAGCTTCAAAAACAAGACACATATCCAGCTAACATCACTTAGAATAGAGTTAAAGACTGTCTCTGTGTTTCTTCTGTTTTCTGTATGAGGAACGTGATGTTCTGCAATGTCACATGGTGTCGATTCTCATCCTCGCTTTATCTGGATCAACACAACTTCATTTCTGAGTGGTGTGAAGGTCCACAAGCTCAGAGCCTTCAGAGTGTCAGCATGGATCTGTAGGGTTTATTCTCCTGTGTGGCTGGGAGAATATAAAACAGTTGCAGCAGAGGCTTTCCTGATGTCCTCACGGAGGTGGGATGTTCAGAAGGCGGGGCTAAACCTCACCCTGAGACCCATGCTGGGCTTTAACACACTGGATACTAGAAAGGATCTTTTTCTGATGTCCTGCCAGAGTTATTCCCATCTTATCCAGCTCACTGTGAGAGGAAGAAAGGAAGAATGGGAGGGTGAAAGAGAGAGAAAGTGAGACAGACCTGCTGAGAAACAGCTTTTACCAGCCTAAACTGGTTTGCTGTTGATGGTCGGTCTGGTTTACAGGTTAAAAGCTGAGCAGATAAAGGACAGTTTGGCCAGGTTAGGAGACTAGTTAAAGGTTTAGCTGGTTTCTGCAGCTGTTGTTTACCTGCCACTGATGTACAGAACTGAGACCAGTGAGACATATCCAGCGCTGGAGAAGTGTTCCTTGTACTGACCCATTTTAATTAAATCCAGCCAGTCCTCTACTGTACCGACTGCAGCCTCAGAGCCCACCGGCTCCTCCCTGTGGTAAACATGAGGAGGACAGTCAGGAGATGAGACTTACATTAGAGGATTGCTTTTTATAAGGTCACTTAAGAGATCTGTAACATATTATATCTGTTTGTAGAATATTCTGAGTAAAGTTTTAGGAAAATAAAAGAATCCAGATGTGCTGTGTCACAAACAGGCTAAACAATCCCTCCGTCCATCTGCCTCCGTCTGACAGCTGCAGAGAGACACGACCCCTCCTGACTCTTCTAGATTAGTGAACATCTTATCTGTTTCATTTATTCTGAATTTATTGAATTGACTCCAGATTTGAATCACACATCTGAGAAACATCACAACACCTGACATCACCCAACAAATAACCAAAGTTCTACATCCCATAATCACAACCACAAATAATTAGGCCAACTACTGAACTGCAATGCTGCTCACCAGACTGCAGTGTTGGCCAGCGGCTTCAGGCTGGTGGGAGTCTGAATCAGTCTGTCCAGAGTGTTGACAATCTGTCTGAATTTGGGCCGGTCACTGCGGTTCCTCTCCCAGCAGTCTAACATGATCTGGTGGAGCACCAGGGGACAGTCCATCGGCGCTGGAAGCCTGTAGCCCTCATCTAAAGCCTTTATCACCTGCAGAGATGAAAGATTCTACATTACAAATCACACGTTTATTAGCGTCACAGATTCTTCCCGAGCACTCACTTTGTTTGCGTTGCATTATTCTAACTGCTGCATGCACAAACTGCATGATTGCTCATTGCCATGGTGAAGGAAAGGGGACAGGTGAGTTTGTGGTCAAACTCCCTTGACACAATAGAAGCACATTCACTAACAAGCATGCAAACGTTTGCTCCAGTTTAACCCGAGTATACAATCCCGTATCATTCCCAAACGTCTCCATCACTCACATCCTGATTGGACATTTCCCAGTAGGGTCTCTCCCCATAGGACATCACCTCCCACATGACGATGCCGTAACTCCAAACATCACTGGCGGATGTGAACTTCCTGTAGCTGATGGCCTCAGGCGCCGTCCATCGAATTGGAATTTTACCACCCTGAGCAAATGATTATAACATCACTGTTTAAAGCACACACATCAACAACAGCCATCACACACACGATCTGATTTCAAGTCAGATTACAGATTAAGGCGTACCGTGGTGGTACCGTGGTTTGGCTGGTAACCATGGTAATGTGTGTACCAGTCAATTAAAACATCCCTATACATTATATGACAGTAATGAAATAGTCTGAGCGTGCGACTGGAAACATTCAGGGGAGAAGCATGACATCTCACCCGTGTTGTGTACACGGCATCGGTGTCCTCCAGCACCCGCAGCAGCCCAAAATCACACACTTTACACACCAGGTCTGAGTTCACCAGAACGTTCCGTGCCGCCAGATCCCGATGCACATAGTTCATGTGGGAGAGATACTGCATCCCTGCAGCCACAGATCGCATCATTCCCAGCAGCTGCATCACTGCCAGCTGCCCGTCGTGTTTCTGCACATCAAGAGTTTCCTGTTACTGCAGCTGCCTTTAATAAACACCTCAGTCACCAACTAACCACTTTATGTTCATTACAGCCGCTTCAATCATTGTGTCATGTGACCACATACACAGTGATGGTTGACCTTCATCTTGCTCACCTTCAAAAACACGTCCAGAGATCCGTTCTCCATGTACTCACTCACAATCATCACAGGCTTAGCTGAGAGAGAGGGAGAGAGAGAGAGAGGGGGAGAGAGATTTAATCACAACACAACAGACAGATCATTTCAGTGAGCTGACATCAGTCTTCCTTCAGAAATACCTCAAATGAGGAAGACTTCCTTTACAGGGGCTGGAGGGAGTGAGCGGGTGGTGGTGAAGTGATAACTGCCCCAGAAGGGGGGTAAGACTGAGTGGGGGACTGAGGCGGGGGGGTTCACACCTTCACTGCACAATGGGATTAAAAATCCTCACTGATTCCACCAGGCTGTAAATAACAGGCTGTCAATCAGAAAGACCCTCTTCATGTAGCAGGAAGGATACATGAAAACCCACCCTGTTTATCTGATAGATGTTAACTTAACGTGTGACAAATCAACTAAACTAAGCTGGGCAGCCCAACCTGTGTCCTACAGCCTTTACAGCTTTACTTAACTTAACCAGCACAACACAAATATAAACACAAACTGCCATCACTTCCTGAGCCACCCCACATAAAACTGTGTCAGAGGGTCAGTGCTCACATCGGGTCACGACTCCCTCCAGACGGATGATGTTGGGGTGGTGAAACTGGCCCATGATGCTGGCCTCACTCAGGAAGTCCTGCCTCTGCTGCTCTGAAGATCCCGCTTTCAGACTCTTGATCGCCACCCGGATCTCTGTCTTACAGGGCAGCGTCAGACGCCCACTGCACACCTCCCCAAACTCTCCTGAGAGACCAGCACACTGTTAAATAAAGACATTCACCCACAATGCTTTTATGCTCAGTAATGATGATTTGCTGAAACAGGAGAGTCCAGGAACATGTTTAATTGTGTTTGACCCACCGGCACCGATGACTCTCTCTATTCGAATGAAGGAGACTTCAATCTCTCTGGCGAAGTCTCGCACCGCCTGGTTTGGGTCTTCATACGTGTGCGGGTGTACATACGTGTGCGGGTGTACATACGTCCGCCTTTCAGGAGGTTTGACTGTAATGCAACAGTGAGAACAACAGGTCGTTTTTCAGTCACGTTTTAGTTATAAATAAAGCATCTATTTGCCTATTCAGCCCCATTAAACATTGTGTTTGGCAGGCAGGAAAAGTGTCATTAGATAAACACACATTACTCAACTACAGCGGTCAGAGATCATTTATCAGAGACCTTCTTCATTAAGAGAGTCTAAACACTGGAAAACATATGCGATATCTGCATCCATTCCGACAGAACCTTATTCTGTGTCCCACATCACTGCCCCAAACACCATCCACACTTCTTTACTGTGTGTCATATTCAAGAGTTTGATGAATTGACATATGAATGACACATTGTTAGAGAATTTCAAAGATGATGTGAGGGTGTTTCAACTTCACAGATTCAAAACATTCCTCAGTTTCTTTGTTCTGCTACACAAGTCTGGAGTTAAAAGCAGACTGTAGTTCTCTTCAAAAGCAACGTTTAGAAACCTTCTGCAGACTGAACCCATAAATTACCTCCTCCACGCTGAAGCTGCTTTTTCTCCTCCTCTGTGTCTTGTTTTGCTTTAATGTATCCACAGCGCCTGAAACGAGTTTAACAAAAGCTCAACACAAACCCCCACAGACCTGCACAAACACAAACACATTCAACTACAACAAATCATGATAAAAATACATATAACTGATTATTATTTACATAAACCTCTTTATGACACACACACACACACTTTTCATGTTTTTAACATAAGATTAAAGAACACAGATTGCCAGTATAAATGACACTGTGTGCTGAAAGTTGTGATGAGATGTAGTTGGAGGATGTTGGTTTAACTCATTAACATCTCAGCACTCAACAGGAAATCAACCCTGCAGACTGTGTTTGCCCCCTAACCTGCCCTGTTGACTCCGCTGATGAAACACTCGCAGTGAGACACTGCTAAAGTGAAGTGTGATCCCACCCTTTAAAAGCATCCGTCACACACACCCTCACACCCGCGGTTCTGCTCACGCTCATTTAAATGCGACACGCATGAGGTGATACTATTTGCATGTTCCATTTTAAAACAGAATGAAAAAGTGTGACAGATTAGCATCTAGGAGTGTGTGCAATTAACACGCTTTTAACTGGAAGTGTTGCTGAACTCTCATTTGTGGATGATAAAGATGTTCAAACATACTGTCACATAGATGCCCATCCAACCAGCCTCTGATTCTTCAGCACTTTCTGAGCTGAACATAACAAATGAAACGACCCCAACCCACCACAGTCACTAAACCTGACCCTTTCTGCACTGAGTTTAGTTTTGCCTTCCTTTCATTTCTGTTCCATTAGACCCCTTTTTTCAGCCATATAAAACACTTCCACATCTCTTTCTCCCTCCCTCCATCCATCCATCCCTCCCTCTCTCATGTCTTTCATCTGCAACATCATGCTCTGCAATCAAAGAGCTAAATAATTTTGTGTGGCACACAAACACACACATAACAGGGTCTCATTCAGTCTGTAATTATGGTTCCTCTCAGATGAAATAAAACACGCTTGCTGAGTTTGCTGGCAGGAAACAACACTGATTAGCGCTGGTTTATGTACGCTTGACAAGCCAGAAACCACTAATTAAATTATTTTTATTATATTTTCAAAGATTCTGTATTTAAAGTAAATCAGTTTTGGGTTTTATTCTAGAATCTTCTACCTGATTCTCAAGGAAACCATGAGCAGAGAAGAAGTGAAACGTGGTCCTACCGTCCACTGACGATGAAACAAATCACCAGTGAGATCAGAACCACCGCACCAGCAGCCACTGTGACAGCCAGTATGATCTGCTGACTGGAGTCTCTGACCGCCTGCATGTCTGAGAGAGAGAGATTTTACACAGAGCTACAATTTACCACAACAACAGACAAATCAAGTTACAGTTAAGCTGTGTTACTGACATCACTAACAGGGTGTGCAATATGGCTGCAGAATAAGTTAAATCTCTGAAGAGAACACTTTAATAAAATAACAGTTTTAAAAAGGAGTCTTCCTCTAGTTAAGCACACAGAACAGCAGCGGGTAACACAGTACACAAAAGATTAGGCAGAATTAGCAGAACCCTCAAATGATGCTCCTCACACTTCAGAGGAACTCTGACAGAACAGCTACACCGTCAAACGTTTGGGTGAAAGTGTGTGTGGGGCTGTGTCTGTCTCACAGGGCTAAATGAGTGTGTTACATGTATGAATATTTCACAGCCTCTTCTATGTGCGCAGCGGACTGGAAATTCAATCAGCTCTGTGTAAAGGAGAAATAGAATAGATATGGCACAGGTTGGGGTTGAACTGAAAGCACAGAACATACAAGAGTGCCCTTGAAACCTGGAAATATCCTGTTATGAAGGAGAAAGTTAGACGTTTGGTGGGTTAAGATGAGAGATCTCATTAGTGGAGAACAGATATAAGGAGAAAACCATGCAAGATGTTTTATGAAGGTGCATGAGGTTTTCTACTCACCTTCATGGCGTGTCTCCAACTCAATCTCCCCTTTGTAGTTGCCATAGCCAACGTCTGTACGGGCTCGAACCCGGAACACATATGTGGTTCCTGGCTTGAGTCCAGCCACCATCATGCTGTCAGATTTGGTCTTCAGGACTGTGTAGTTCTGATCCTGCTGGTTCTAAAGATAGCAAGAAAAAATGAAAGATGTTTTCAATAAAGATCAATGTCTCGGTTCTAAATCACAACAACCCCTGATGATCCAGTGCAGCTGTGAAAGCAGGACTGATCTTAAGAATCATCCAGAATAGATTTGGCTCATGTTTAGAACAAACAAATAAAGAACCAGAGAACAGAGCAATTCAGACTGAACTTACATCAGTCAATTCCTAACTAACTGAGAACGTTCTCAGAATGCTGGCTAACATTCTCTAAAGAATCTAAATATAGAAAATTAACCAAGCAGTAACGTTTTCAACATTCTTAGAACATTTAAAACAACCTTTTTAATGTCAGGGAAACAATTTTACAACCCACAAATATTAGCTTGGTTTGCAATTAACTCAAAATTGCTTTTTACTGCATCTGATAAAACAAAAGAAACAGCAAATTTCTTCATTTTTCGGGACTGAACAGCTTTTCTTCCTCCCACTTACTGAAATATATCCAAAAATAATACCAGTGCTGTTTACTGGGAGCTGTGGGAGACTCACTGTCTGTATCCTGCAGAGAATCTCACACAGGGCTCATGTAAATATTTTGCACCGACTGCTATCTATTCATGCCTCGTATCAATTCTGCACTAACGAGACACATGGCACCTCATTTCTGGGCAGAAACACCCTGAGAGGGAGACAGTTAAATCTCCTGTGGTGCTATTAAACCCAATATGTGCCAAACAGACAGAATCAAACGATCACAGAAACAGTGATGGGCAAACCTGCCTGTTCGCTGTCTGTCTGAAAGGGTTTGTGTCACATGTGAGAATGAATCATTTGAATCATCAATAATGTGTTTTGCACTGGACACACATGAATGTTATTTGGGGCAAAACAGATCAAGTGTGTCAAATGTCCAGTCGTGTAGAGAATCACACATGGCAGCACAGAGATTATGTCATTACAGCCACTAACCTTTTCATAATAGGTGACCTCATATTCCACTACAGTCTCATCAGAAGGTTCTGGATTCTGCCATGCCAGCATCACAATGTCGGCTCCTCTCCGTTCCTTTAGCATCACACTTACTGAAAGAGAGAGAGAGAGATGATGAGAAACCGAGATTGATCTTCTATGTGAAGAGAAGGATTAATTGCACTTCTAATTAAAGGTCTGGTGGGAAGAGTTTAGTTTTTTTGTAAGTGATAAATTATTCAGGGTGTAATTTTCACCCTGAGAACACCTCACATTCAACAGCAGATCTCTCACCCTGAGCCCGCACAGGCAGAGGTGATAATGATGCTGTCAGTTTGTAAGTGCTCTACAAACACAAAACTGTTTTAGGCCACAGCAGTCAGGGATGAATGAAGACACAGACGTTTCCATCTCTAAAGTGTCACGTGCGCAGGAGGTCTTAACCTGACAGATCTCTGATCTATTTTATCTGTGACACTGTGAACTACAGACAAACAAACACTCTCACAGTGACAAACAAACAACTGCACTGATCCTTCTACACATGTTTGCCTCACAGACACACACCAAACCTGGAGACATGTCTCACAATATCCTACAGAACAGAGCATGACACGCGAGTATCAGATGTTTGGTGTATAACAACAGAAACACAACAGATGTAGTGAAAACATTCCTTGCGTTTACGATGTGAAATGTTCTAAATTCTGTCCTTTTTTGGTCAAAAACTTGTCACCGTTATTTGACGATTTCATCTTATATTTGATCTCATTCACCATCTGTGTTTATAAATGTTTATTCTGCTATCATTCAGACATCTGCTGAGACAGAACACACATTGAGACGTTCATCAATAAAACACAAAACAAAAAGTACAAGCTCTACATACTCGCTCTGGCTGCTCTCTCTCTCTCTATCTCTCGTTTTCTCCTCTCAACCAATGACAGCGCCCGAGGCACAAACTGATTGAGGGTTCAAGGGTCATGTGAGATATACCAGAACACACTAAATGCTCAGCATCACGTAATGTTCAGTAGAACACAACGAGAGGGACTAAACCTCAGAGAATTCTGGGGCAAAATAAATGTTTAAGGACCCTGAGCACTAGTCTAACATGCTACTCTGCTCACAAAGACATACATCTACAAATCATGCTATGTATATGAAAAATGAGTCCAGGAAAGGAAATAAATATTGTATGTCCTTGTAAAAATGACTGATACAGGCTTCTAAACATCAAAGCTATGCTTCAGTTGAAACATCTCACCTGTCTGGCTGGTTCTGATGCTCAGTGACACCAGCTGCCGTGGACTGGAGCTGAGGTCCGATACTCCGTTTACAGCTTCTATACTGAAGGTGTAGTTGGCGTGAGGCTGTAAATCTGTCACCTGAACTCGGGGGTGTATCAGGCCAAACCGTCTCGGGTTGTAGTGTGGCCCGTTTCCACAGGCAGCGCACCTCTCACCATTTCGTCCCGTTGCTCCTGAGCACCTCCTGCAGTGAACGCTGTAGGTGACATCTCCACGGCCACCGTTGTCTCGAGGAGGACTCCATTCCAGAGTGACCGTTGTTTCGTTCGCCATGGAAACTGGGTTGCCAGGCGCAGAGGGTGGTCCTGATGAGCACAGACACAACAAAAAACTGCAACGTCACTTAAACTTACACACATAAAGTATAACCAACATTACTCACCACAATATAACTATTATTTATGAAAATAATAATTAGCAAACAGAATTTGAACTTGGCTAACTTTGCTTACGTGTGCAGGGCATGGAGCGAGGGTCTCTCTCAGCTCTATAGAAGCCCCTCTCACACACACACTCAGTTGTTTTGTGCTGATGAGTGTAGCTGTGTGCTGGACACTTCACGCAGTGCGCATCCATCGCTGAAGCTCTGTAAAAGCCTGAGCGACATGCTGTTAAAGAGAAAGTTTCATTCATATGTAGCAGAACTGCACCTGAAACCTGTTTGTGTTTGCAATGAAAACACATGGAAATGTGTGTGTGAGATTTAAGGTGAATGATGTTAGGTACAGTACATCACACTGTAATAACTCAAACACAGAGAACAGTTCTGCATCACTGAACAACCTCATTAACCTTGGCAACGAGGGAAACTGTGACTATGACTGACAACCACACAAGAAAGAACATCTATGGATCTGGACCAATTTAAGAGAAGAAATTTTCTTCCATGGGTGGAGAAACAAAGGCTCCAGATTAATGGGTTGTAATTTCTGAAAATCAGAACCTTCAAGCTCAAAAACCTCCTCATCTTCACCAGGAAACAGCCTCGTACGTTAATGGAGTTATTATCACCTTCAGAAACACACAACACATCTGGAGATTAAACACATTACCACAGACACCAGCGACCTGAAAACACACCTACCTGCCTCTGAGCAGCAAGGGTTCAGCTGTTAGGTTTGTGTTATTACGGATGTGTTGTTTGGACGCATGACAGACACCAGAATACAAAACACTTACAGAGGAACAATAGAATGTATGCTGAATAATAAATAAGAAACTCTTACAAAGCAATAATGCTCACAGACTTATGCATCAGCAACATGATCAAATCCCATTTCAGAAATAAAACTGCATCACATGTTTTTTCTACTGTACATTTTTTAAACCTACCAGGTTAACCACATAACAGTTGATATACAGAAAAAACAATGGATAAAACAATAAGGCTTACGTTGGCAGTGGCCGTCTACCTCCTCGAACCCTGGACGGCACATGCAGCGGCCAATGGGAACCAGCCAACCTCCATCTGCGCTGCAGAACATCCGTGGTGTCTCCAGCTCTTCTGCATCCTCCACACAAGCACCGCGCACTTCCACCAGTGCAGAGTCGCCGCCCGGCAGCGTGTCCGGGAACTGGGCCAGGTTGAGCACAGCTAGAGGACAGCGTTTGTAAAAGACTCGAACCGACACCAGAGCGATGCAAGCACCTAGATCCTGAAACGCGAGGTACAAGCCTCTTTTGCTGAGGCCACTGATGTCTCGCACCTCCGTGTTTAGCTTCATGACACGATCTCCAACGTCGGTCTGCGTGAAGCTCTCGTCGGCCGCTATAGTGTCAATTTTGATGTACTGGTTTTCACGTACGTGTCGCAAGGGAGTGGCGACGCCGTTGTTGGATTGATGGTAGTAGACGTTGAAGGTCTCCTTACAGGTTCCAGGAACCCCCGGCAGGCTGTTGCAGTCACGGAGGGTGAATTTGATCTCCACAAAGACGCGCTGGGCGCCCTCACACTGGATCAGGCCGGTGCGCAACCAGTTGTTTTGATTGGCTTCCATCACATTGCACACCTGGTACGTCCTCACAGGGATGTTCCTCTCGTCCATAACACTAATCTCCTCCCACTGAAACACAGCAGACAGTCAGTTTAACGCTTCTCTTCAACAGAAAACACTCAGACAAATGAACACATTACGTCAAAAGGCTTCACTGTCATCAGTCACTGATTCTGACAGACACTCACCCCCTCTGGAGGAAACGCTTCCCAGCCCAGATCACCAGAGACAGACAGCGAGTCCAACAGAGTTACTGCACAGAGAGATGAAGAGACAGACAGACAGACAGTTATTCAAACTGCTCAGCGCTCAGTGAGTAACAATCACAATAGACAACACACAATAGAGTCTAAACAACAGAATTACATCAGCCATGCGTCACTCTGGTTGTGTTTTAAATGAAACTGAATAAACTGTGTGTGTTTAAGGGCTCGTCACTCTTTATTTAGATGGTCATGACATGCAGCGTGTTTATTGTAAAGATCCAAATAATCTTTGGACATTTTTGTTTAAATACTGATTTGAAGTATTTGAAGTGCAGCTGCGGTCAGTCACTGCTGGTGGGGAGGCAGAGATCTTCTCTGCAGCGAGACCCTTTAAAAGCTCACGTTTGTCCTCAACAGGACACAGAGATACGGGCTGTGCTGGAAGAGAAGCAGTCTACAGCCCTGACAGCCCCCCACAGACCCTGTTGATCTAGATAAACACAGAGTTCATTTCAATGAACAAATGAACAAATGAAGATTAAAGAGAGGGAAAGGTGGCTGACAGGAAGTGAAGATGCACAATTCATGATCACTGAAGCTGTATCTGACCTGCTTTAACCAGAACACAATTACTGCTGTCAGTCAGTCAGTTGAGAGTTTAATGGGTCAAACTCTCAACGGGTCTCTAAACACGCAGAGGCTAATAGACCTGACAGGAATCAGAGCAGCGGTGATAAAAACAACACCATCTCACACATCACAGCACATTCAGTTACATCAGCATATACAGCTGTCGGCTGCTGGATCTCTGCATAATAACATCTTCAAATCTTATGGTGAAGAAAATTAGGACTAGAAACAAAAGTTTTAAATCGCAAAGCCTCCAAACACTCACAGAAATCAGGACTGAACACACAGATCCTCTGATATCTCTCATATACATGCATATGAATTAGAAGCACAATGCAGGATTTATCCTCATCTTGTACGGATCTGAAAACCCAGCGAGCTTCACGTCTGTCTGATATTTCAGCTCTTTGTGAAATAAGTGCATGAATCAAACACAGATCTGCCTCATGATCTCACACACGATCATGTCAGATGATTAGCATCACTGCAGATGACGTCAACACTGCAAACACCTGTAAAGAAATGACATCATGACTTCATGACTTCTTAATTTCCGGCAAATGACTTCCGGCTGATTTTAAATGTCTGAGTACATGATACAGGGACTAAATCTCTTACATCTTATGCTTTCTAATTAACTGTCTAGTTAATGTGTCACAAACAACAAACAAACAAACAAACAAACACAACATCTGCATCAGTAACTTCCGCAACTTTCCCCG
The DNA here is from genome assembly GCA_036877545.1 of Yasuhikotakia modesta. Taxonomy (NCBI): domain Eukaryota; kingdom Metazoa; phylum Chordata; class Actinopteri; order Cypriniformes; family Botiidae; genus Yasuhikotakia; species Yasuhikotakia modesta. The sequence goes on along the minus strand of JBAJNP010009961.1, from coordinate 3,085 downwards.
CGTCTCCCGCACATCTTACCTTCATTTTCGGGATAATTCCTCGATGTTTCACTCAGTAGGAACCAGTGAGACGCAACGAGAAACCAGTACATCCCAAACACAGTCATGTTCACGCGCCCGCGTCCCCGTGAGTAAAGACGCGCTGAGCACGAGCGTCTGTCAGCCGCGGGATCCCGCACCGACTGACGCGCTCTGACCGCGTGCGCGTGCGCGTGCCGTAGCGGTTATGCGTGAGACGTGCGCGTGCGTAATTGCGGACGTCAGGTTATACATTAAACTGAAGTACATTTATTTTTATGTTTATTTCTACGGCAGCAAGTGTTACGTAATATTTATTGTTTTTGTGACATTAAATATAAAGACATTTTAATTTGTGTTTGCAGTCTATTTCAATGCATTTAGTGCCGTCTTCAGAAGCCTCTGAGATCACAGACAGACTCACAGACAGACAGAGTCACAGACAGACTCACAGACAGACTCACAGACAGACAGAGTCACAGACAGACTCACAGACAGACTCACAGACAGACAGAGTCACAGACAGACTGACAGACAGACTGACAGACAGACAGAGTCACAGACAGACTGACAGACAGACTCACAGACAGACAGACTCACAGACAGACTCACAGACAGACTCACAGACAGACAGAGTCACAGACAGACTGACAGACAGACTCACAGACAGACAGAGTCACAGACAGACTGACAGACAGACAGAGTCACAGACAGACAGAGTCACAGACAGACTCACAGACAGACAGAGTCACAGACAGACTGACAGACAGACAGACTCACAGACAGACAGAGTCACAGACAGACTCACAGACAGACAGAGTCACAGACAGACTGACAGACAGACTCACAGACAGACAGAGTCACAGACAGACTGACATTCCTCTAGGGTCCTTATATAATAATCAACACGTTCTTTGTGTAATTATTTGAGATTCATTATCAAACAGCTGCTGTGTCTAATTGAATCAATGGTCACTGATGAGACGTCTCACACGCGCTCAGCTGCTGAGATCTCCCTCAGAGCTCAGTGAATAAACCCCAGTCTTCATCACACAAATCATGTGGCTGATGAAGACGTAGACTACTGGACCGTTGTAAGGTCTCTTCTGCAGAGATGTTTGGCTCGTATGTTGACTTTATTATCACCCTCTCCTCCTAAACACATCAGGTCTCTGGATAGATGCCCGGCAGACCTCAAATCATGAAGAGTTTCAGGAAGAGGAGAACGACACCAGAACAAACCCAGCAGAGAATCAAACATCATATTTCGAAGTTATTAGATGTAAATATGATGTCATGAGGGCTTTCAGGAGAGAGAGGTGGTCCAGATCAGATCCAGGTGTTTGACCTGAGCTGCAGGTGTAAACTGTTCCTCTAGAGCTGCAGAAGATCCAGCTGCACAGATGAACTTCTCCCTGAGTGACCCACACACACACACACACACACACACTCATAAGACCACAGCACACGTGAGACAGAAGAACGCAGGAGAAGAAGAAGTGTAAGTGACCTTGAGTCATAAAGAAACTCACCACAAACCAAAACAGAAACCCTGAGTTTTCTGTCCTGTTACATCTTCTCAGAAAGCAAAAGAATGTCTTACATAACAGATTATTTTATCATTATGACAGATTAACACATTAAATCATATAAATATGAAAGGGAACATGGCGGCGCTGTTCTTTAAACCTCCTCTGCTTTATAAACGCACCAGTAAAGAGGCCGTTGCGGGCGGATATGCTGTCAAACAGCAACAGCCTGGTGGTCAAAAATAAAACAACTAAACCACTAATTCACATTTCTGCTTTTGTTCTCATTGATCATTTTATTCATACCAAGAACAGAGACAAAAATCACAAAAAATGTTGTTCATTTATTTATTGTAAATTATCTCAAATTGAAATCTTCCAATATTTTTATTATAACTTCAGTAAATACTAAATCCAAACAGACAGTGCAGAACATCAATACGATTAAAGTATTATTTTATTTCTGTCCTGGTTGCTGTTTTCTCTGTCTGTGTCCTTTCCCTCGGTTCTTTTTCTGTCTTCTGTCAGTGATTTTATCTTCTTGTTTTGTCTGCGTTTTCTTCTGATCCAGCTTCTTCATGACATTTATGATCCAGTCTGACTCCTGATCGTAACACTTCACTCTTCCATTTTTAGTCAACAGCCTAAAAACAAAAAAGAAAGTGGTAAAAAACACTGAGATTTGAGATTTGAATGAGATTTGAATGAACTGAGTTAAACCTCTGTTTCAGGATCAGAGCAGTAGAGTTACAGTAAGATCTGACTGTATGTTAACTTACACAACAGCACTGATCTGACAAACACCTGCTTTCTGAATCCTGTAACCTGTTACTCTGTTCACATGAATTCTGTGGCTGCTTGTCTTCAGACAGCAGCTCGCCGCACGATGACTCCTCACTGCATGACAAAAATCAACAGTGGTCATCAAATAAACTAGAACATGTTTTATCAATTTTACAAAGCACTAATAACACACAAATTTTACAGTAGCTTTCAAGAACTTTTTCTCAGTGTCTTTGAACATTAAAAAAATTTTTTTTTTGTTAAAGCATCATAAATACAACACGCTAGACAGCATCAGACTCACCTGCAGTGAAACAGCTCAGAATTATTGCCACACCTACAGGAAAACAGACAATCAGCTTCATCTTATGTGTGACAGAGAGAACAGACAGAAGACTGAGAGACTGAAAACTTTCACAAGCCAAAAATTTCACACTTTCATTTCCTCTGCTCTTTATATACACACACACACACACACACCCCCCTCAACCTTTAGTAGAAAAAGTTCTGATCAGGTCTCTGCGGTGGTCCTGCACCGTCGTGTGGGTGGGTTCACAATGCAGGTATAAGTGTTTAATTATAGGTACAGTGTTTATACATGACAGTGTCACACAATCTCTTTAAAGTCTTATATGCAGTTGTTAAGATACTTATCATGATTATATCTGCACACAACTAATGCTTTATGTAATATTCCTTTTGTGTTATGTATATATGTGTGTGTGTGTGTGTGTGTGTGTGTGTGTGTGTGTGTG
>JBAJNP010009960.1:0-17189 GCA_036877545.1 Yasuhikotakia modesta | reverse complement strand
CACACACACACACACAGCCGGACAGACAAGAGCTTCCCCACTCATCCAGGTGAATTAATGACCTGTGACCTTGCCTCAATTATGTCTCATTAACTGCTTCCTTCAGGGATTCTGAGACACAATGAGAAGACAAGAGAATTTAAGAGCTGTCATTGAACACCCGGACTAATGGCTTTATTCTGTCTGTCACTGCCGGACAGCTCATATCAAACAAAGACCATTACTGTTCTGAGACTGACCTCAGAGAAAACAAAACGTTCTGTTTTTTGTCAGAAGAGTTGCTTATTGGTTATTTGCCCTCACAGATATTGCTGTGGTAAACATCACTCTCACAACGGTTGCCAGTTTCTGACTTTTGTTGACAATAGTGAATAATGCCAAGACAGCATCAGTTTCACTGTATTAACAACAAAGTTGTGCATGTTTTGTTGTCCACCCTGGTAACAATCGTGAGTCTAGAAAAGTAACAGCACACTTCAAGATTTATTTACTAAGCTATTTTTGACAGAAGGGTAGGGTAAGATATCTGTAAAGTGTCATTTGTAGCTACTTATCAGTGTGGGGCAAGCAAAGCTTGTGTGTTACTAAAAAAACATTTTTGAAAACTTTCAGACAACCTTTAAAGAACGAAAGCCAATGTACTGAGAACATTCCCTGTTAGCTGGCAACCTGAGAACTCACCTGTCTGCTGCTCACCTGTGTCTCTCGGCCGCTCCACTCACTCATCTTTGTTCTGCACATCAGACGTCCACAAGCGCCGTGAAACAATGACTGCCGGAGGCTGATTAACATCAATTATAGTAACCCAAGACCCCTGTCGCTCTGCAGCCAATCGGGGTCTTTTAACCGAGGCCCAATGTTGCAATTAAGGGTCTGCAGACAATTATATCAAATGCTATATGTGAACGTGACATGATCTGTCTGCAGGAAGCTAAGCTCACATCTGAAGTGATTCTTTCTCTTCTGAAGAACGTCAGAATCTTAAATCTGATTGAAAAATTATTATCATGACTTGAATTTGTTCATCTGTGCTCAGATTTACCAGCTAACAGCTGTAGGTTGTAAGAATGTTTCCTTAACATTTTCGTTAAATAGCAAAACCATCAAAATGTTATTTAAAAACATTAAAAGCTGTGATATGTAATGTTCACCTCTCTGTTGTCTGTCACGTTCATCTTACACGTGTTGAAATCTCATACGCTGAATTTCCCTGAGAGCGTAAATTATAAATCATGATCCAAAACTTTATAATAAATGTGTTTCAATAACTTTGAGAGAACTTCTAGAGAACGTTAGAGAGCACTGAGAGAACGTTGGCTGTGAGCTAAGCATTCTGTTGGCTGATGCTGGGCAGCGCTGAAGGGTTTAATACGCTCCAGAGGTTTGGGCTACAGGCTAATGGCTGTGGGGTGGATATGAGGTCATAATGTCCCAGCTATCTCTGATGTCTGTGGATTTATTACACTGGGATAGATCATTAGACTGGTTTAAAAGGCTGTTTAAGGCTGTAGTGAAGCGTTTGAGTTTAACATTTACACACACACCTCCACTTAAATCTTTATTGCTCATTCTTAGCATTAGAGATTTGGACAAACTCTTTACTGTAAGTTTTAAACTTCAGTCCGGTTTCAGTTCATTCCACGTTCTTTTGTGTTACAGAAATTATCTTTAAATATTGCAGCTTTTGCCTGTTGGACAGACTGATGAAAAATCCCACAAACCTGCAGTGAAGGAGAGACGAGACGGACTGTCACAGAGTTTGTGTGGGAAAATAGAAAACACAGCTAACAATTTTAGCTTGTACAAATGTGTCTATAATAAATGCTGTTTTGAAAGATTTAGCAAAGTGTAAATGTGTTTTTTTAATGTTATTATTGACCTAATTCAAACTTTTAAAAACTGTAACATTTTTTTTGTAAGAATATCTGAACTTAAGAATAACATTTTTGATATGTGTATATAATATATAACATTAAAAGTGTTTTGTGACTGCTAATGTTACTTAGCAGTACATTTTTGATACGTTTGAGAGAACATTTAGAGAACGTGTCCTGAGAACATTCCTCTGCCAATGCCACAGTTTACACTAAACATGTTTTCATCTTAAAATGAATTGTTAATGGTCAGTTTATTATTATTATACATTATTACTGTAAATGTCTCAGATTTGCTCTGACACATGATTCCTGTTTTCATGTCTTGTTGTCTCTCCAGATGTCTTGTCAGTTCCTGTCAGAGGGCAAACTGCCCCCCTCTCCGATCTATAAAACAGATGGGGGCCATTACCTTCAAAAGCTGCACTGTCTTTGTTTCCGGCTTTGCACGTGATAAAATATTGATGGAAGAATAGAAATATTTTGCCTCCTGCTTAATGTTGCCCATCTGAGGGGGTTAATGACTGATTGAGACCCCGATCTCATGTTACTTGAGATGTGGCCATGAATGGGCTTTCACACGGACCCCGCGGAGTCTGGCACTCAATCGATAGCTTTTTATCAGAACACATGCACTGTTACCAAACTGAGCCGGGCTCTCTGACAGAGGCCCTCCTGCAGGACGTTCTCACAACGTCGACAAATGTTCTGTCAAGGTTATCAAAAATTGGAGTAACATTTGAAGAACATTTTTAAACTTAATATGTAATTGGTAAACGTTCTAAAAATAGGGAACCTAAAATATCATTTTTAATATTAAATATCATTTTGAATGTCTTTAAATGTAAAAACTGTATTTATTTCTAGATGTACTGATAACTGAAGCTGTGAAGATAAACTGGAGATAAACACATTGAGCCGTGTTGCTTCATCTGTGATGTTTCTTCCCCTTATTTCTTGTCTTTTTTCTCTGTGTTCAGGCTGTTGAGTGGCTAAGGACCCCAGGATCAGAACTCTGCAGGGTTTGGCATCAGTCAATATGTTCTCTTCTCTCAGCCCGTGTCTCTGGGGTCGTCGGCCTCTTCTGTGACCTGCTTACGGTGTTGGTCCATTTGTTTCTGTAATTGGTGCTAAAGACTCAGAGAGTCGCGGGTTCAAGCATCTGCCTTTAACCTCCTTAAATCATCAATAATCTCAGATTTAAACCACTCAGCTGATTAATTTTTGATATTCTTAAAATTGACCAATTACGATTTATTTTACTGTTAAACCGTCTAAGCATTGATATCTGATCTCTTTAACTGAATTTACAATTAAGCAGAATGTAAGTCCTGCTATGCTGTTACTAAGGTAATAATATTATTTAGCGCTGTGTGTTGCTATGCGGTTGCTAGGCTGGGTTAGGTGGTTGCTAGGGTATTCTGCACGTGTTTGGAGATACAATTCATGTCTTGATCAGAAAATTGACTAAAATAATCTAGAACTTTAACAGCTAATGTTCAACAAGGAACATTCTCAGTCTGGAGTCTTTTAACATTATATATTATAAATATCAAAAACTGCCTAGAACTTTTAAAATATCATCTGTAATGTTTTTGTTACGTTATGGAACATTTGTGAACGGTTCTTCCAACTTAAAATTGTTCTCTGGTAAAAGCTCATAACCTAAAACATTACATTTAATTTTGATGTAATAATAACTGTTAGTTCCTGTTGGGTGTCACTGAATCAAAGCGGCACATCGCTGATGTATCTTCTGCCATCAGAAATGTTTTTATCTGAATGTTTCCCGGAGGCTTTTAGGCCAGAAAGTGTCAGTCTGATGTGTGCATATGTTTTCCAACGGTGTCGTTTAAGTTGCATTTGCAGCGAAGGCTCTCATCACCCGTTGAAATCCACCCACATCCTCCATAATCACTGGACGACGCTGAGGAAAATTGACAACAGAAATCTGTCGCTCTCGGAGCACGCTGAGAGAAAAACACAAACCACAGCGTTTACCTGTTATTACCTCACCGTCAGCGTGCCATAGGGAACACACACCTCCAGCAGGTGAAGAATAAGAGCAGGAGGAGAAGAAAGAGAAGAATGGAGAGGAACAGGCAACAGTAGGACGAGGTCAGGCCGCCGCAGTGGAAGCACAGAAACAAGGAGAAACAGCTGTAATTTTCCCGGCAGGTTCCTGCTGTAATTGAGTCATTGAAAGTGTCTGTAGCAGGAGGAATCAAGAGAAGCACTGAGACAGAAGATAAAGTGCACACCTGGCTATCAGGAAATGTTCACACAATGTTAGATAATGTTCTCCAAAAGTTCTCTCAAAGTTACTGAAACATTCTTGCATTTCAGTTTTTCCACGGTATACGTCATATAAATATATATTATTGTTCTTAAGCAGTTCATGAACTTTTTCTTAATTGAAAATGTTACAGAAACGTTCTAACAATCTATAAATGTTAGCTGAGCAGCTGCTGTGTGATTATACAAATGAAAACAGTTGATCAACAGAAACAGAAAATACTGAGAAAAACAGGGAAAGATCTCAGACGCAGAGTTAAACAAAATTTTTCGTTTGCCCTCCGTTAAAATCTCTGTCTGTCTGACAGAAAGAACTGAGATCTGATCTTGTGTTTCATTCCCACGGAAGGAGCAGCTCATTATTATTTATTTATTTATGAACATATTTATTTATTTGTGCTGATTTAAATAATAAAAATGGTGCATTTTTACAACCTTTTGACTGTTTGATCACTGTAAAACTGATGCTGCAGGCATAAGACATCAAATAATCTTATGTTCTATAATCTTATCTACTCAAAATACATGCACATCAAATATTTGACAAAATACATAAATACATAAATACATAAACACTTACATTCATATACAACAAAAACACAGAAAGAGGCAAAAGATTTTGAGGCTGAGATTCATATTTTTAAACTGGGTGATAAATTATTAATGAAAGAAATATGAATTGCTCCATAATGATGTGGATTATTTATGATTGTTATTTGAATCTTCATTCTTTTGTTTCCTTTTTATTTATTTTAAAGTATATTCATGTTCATTACAATATCATTTTATTGTATTTCTATTGCAGTGTATGGCTGTATGTACACATTTTTGTTGCTTCATGGAAACATTAGGGAAACATTCTTCCAACATAAAGGTGTTAGCTGGGATCCCATTAGTGTAAATACATCACATGATATTCTACAGAACAAACCACTTTTTGTATTTTTTGTATTTGTCTCATTTTGTTGTGTTGATACGCTACAGAACACATACAGCAAAACTCTGCTTCAGTTTTCGGGCAGCCGTTAAAACCTGCTGCTAACTTCTGTAGTGCTTTAATGTCAACCTGTGGCAGTGAACACATATGTGCTCCCTCAAAATCTCACAGCTGTAGAAACAAAAGAGTATTTATGAATCCTGCAGGATTCTTGGTTCTGTGCTCAGACGGGGATATTTGAGCTCTTTGTGTTCAGAAAACCCACAATTACTGATACACTTTCAGCCCTAGAGCACAAGTGTCTCCAGCCATCACACCTGCTTCAGATAATGTCAAACCTGTCCAATATTTTCACCTGGGAATATAGTTCCATGCAGCATCAGGGCTCCTGTGTGTGTGTGTGTGTGTGTGTGTGTGTGGATCTCAGGTTTATTTAGAAAGTTTGGGCAAACATAATAAGAGACGAGTGTTTTTGTAGCCCAACTGCTGGAGCGTTATGTTAGCAGTGCAAAGGTTTAGCTTTAACACGCTGTAAATTGTTTTGGATTAAAGCACTTGCCAAACGCATAAATGTAATGTACAGTAAAACATAACAAACAATCACAGCACAGCTTCTCTTAGCTCTTGAGTTTTGCCATATTTTTCTCTTTCACATCAATTTCTGCATATGCTGTTACAATTTCTCCATGTTTTATTTTGCATGTAATTCCTGCGACAGAATCTGATACGGACCGTCACAAACTCTCTGCTCTTCATTTTGCTGACAGAACCGATTTACATAAGCACCTCCAAAATTGATGCCAGTTAGAAAGTCTCACACTCCTGCTCCTGCCAGATGTTCTCAGATGCTTCCACATGTTGAGTGAGTTCATCCAACCTTCTGACATCAACAGTATCACACTGACACAGAGGAACCAGCACATTTACATACTGGCAGCTTCAACACAGGCTGATGCCTGTATGCAGGACTTACTAAAATCTTTATTTACAGGAATAAGATTGCATGAGGAATAGATGCCGTCATTTCAGTCTTAATTAAATAGTTAAAACTTCATCTCTTTCTGTTGTTTGAGTTTCTAGATGAAGACAAGCAGGTAGTTGTTTCAGGTCTGCCACAAATGTTAATTTTTAATATTATATTCATGCTTTTATGATAAATAATATAACCTGACAGCTTACAAAGTTAAGGACAGAGTTGTAATGGCATGTTAAAGTGAGATTTAAACATCCTATAAGTGAAGTATGTAAAAATAGCCCCAGTAAGTAAAACTGTCCTCTAATGTCAACAGGTTCCTACATCAGGCAGATGTAGTGCGTGTGTCACTCTAGTGCACTTAGAAGTAGCCTTCAGACGTTCACTGAAAACCACGTGTGTGAAATCTCGCCGAGTCTCGCGTGACGTCCGCGCGCGTTTCCCGTTCCGGGTTGCTCGTGTGCGCTGCGTGCGTGTTTATGTGCATGTGTGTGTTTGTGTGTGTAAGTGTGTGTGATGATGATGATGGCGGAGTTGGTGCAGGGACAGGCCTCTGTGGCACAGCCCGGGATGAAGGACGGATTCACGGACCCGTTCCACCGCGCGCGACAGGTGCGTGTCCGCGGAGACGAGCGCGCGTTCGCCTGCTTTTCATTTTTAATGAGTGTGTGTGTGTGTGTGTGAGAGTGTGTGTGTGTGTGAGAGTGTGTGTGTGTGTGAGAGTGTGTGTGTGTGTGAGAGTGTGTGAGAGTGTGTGTGTGTGTGTGTGTGTGTGCGTGTGTGTGTGTGTGTGGAGCCTGTTAGCTGTGCAACAGGAGCTTTAAAACTCCAGCACGCGCGCGCGCGCTCACGCACAGATTAAGGCCGTAACTCTACAACCATTAAAACGCGTTATAGACGCGCGTCGGTGGCGCGCGACATCGCTGACAGCAACTTTTCGTTTCGCGTTACGGTGCGAAACTACAAAAAACAGCAACAAACTGCTGCAACCTGTTGTTGTTGTCATGCAAAAACCACCCGAAGTTTAAACGCACGCGGCGCGCGACGCGTCGGCGAAGGCGTTTGACGCGCGGTGTGTAGTGCGCTGACAGTTGTGTGTGTGTATAAAGTTAAATGCATGTGTTAAAATAAGCGCTTGTTGTGTTTGTAGTTACAAAAGTTACATTTACACACTTTCCTCCAGTTATGCAAACATAACTCAGTTATAAAGGACAGCAGCCTGTGAGTCTCAGGCTTTAACACAAGGGTTAAATATAGTTGAGCCTCAGAGACCCTGTCGCCTGCTTTTACATGCCAGGCTTGTTTTTCTGCCGAGCTGTGAACTTTAAACGCTTTTATTCCATGTTTGTGATGTTTGCACATGTTCAGTTTCAGTCAAACGCTTTAATGAACGTTTCTTTCACAACTTCAGCTGCTGTTTGCTTGGGTGTCATTTGCATAACATGAAAAACCAGCAGCAGTAAAAGCTCACATACGTGTAGAAGGTGTAGAAGGTGCCTTTATGAAATGACAGTCTTTCATATGTTTTTTATGAGTGTTTTACGTAATTCACCGAAATGATTATCTGATTATAACCTGTAAGTCAGTCTCAAGCAGTCGCATGTTCTCTGTTGCTGGTACAGAAAAGGTTTTTCACACGCTGGAGAGTTTTGAATGACTGCTTTAAACCACAGGCTAAGCTGCTGATCTGTGTTCAGTCCAGAGCTGTTGGCCGATGGCCTCCGTTTCGTAACGTGTGTCTTTATCTCAGACTGAAGCACATGGCCTTGTACTCGCTGTGGCACCTGTGGCAAGTTTTGTGTTTTCTGTGCTGCTGTTGTGCTCAGCGGACAGCCTGTGCATTTAGCTTTTATCAACTCTGCTGGGGAAAAAATAGATCTGGGCTTCAGTCCAGGGTAACATTTTACAGCTTGTGTGAAGATGTTTTTGTGTTGGGTTATGTTAACTGCGGCTGAAGATCGCATTCATGGGCGCATGTGTTGAGAAATGTTGCACCGTTCTGCAGTAGAAATGTGTTTGTTTGCTTTCCACTGACATGCGTGTGATCTTGTTACATAATCTCTGAACGCGGCTGCAGTAAAGATACTGCAGGTTAAACTTGTGGACGACATGGACATGCCAGCGCCGCTGTGATTGGTGGTTGAGAAGTTTAGTTTTGTGAACTAGAGAAAGGTCTTTGTTAAAGCAACAGTTCCTCCCAACCTCGTCATTTACTTGCCCTCATGTCTTTCCAAACCTGTGTGACTTTATTCTTCTGAGAAACACAAAAAAAGATATTTTGAGAAATGTGTTAGTGGTTTTACAATACAATGAAAATCAACGGGTGCCACTGTTGTTTGGTTACCAACATACTTCAGAATATCTTCTTTTGTGTTCCTCAGAAACAAAAGATCTTCTTTTGTGTTTCTGTAGCTTGCTGTGTGAGCAGCGCAAAACGTTGTGGGTTCGCTTCCAAGAAAATATATAAAGGTAAATGAAAGAGTCACACAGGTTTGGAATGACATGAGGGAGAGAAAATGAAGGAAGAGTTTTCATTATTCAGCTATAATTGATCTCTTTAAACAGGTGTTGGTTACTCACTGTTGGAACAGTGGAAGCCGTCTGTTCATTACTAATAAACTTTAATGCTGTTATGGACTCATAAAGTAAACGGTCTCGTTTACCCACCCATAATGAGACGCATTGTTGGGTTGACTGTTTGACATGAGTAATCTGCCCTGTTCGCTAGGTGCTAATGCAGGTGTTAAGCGCATGCAGACATGCTTGTTGCATCATGGGTAATTCACAGGCTGCATTGACCTGCATTCTTCAGTCTACAGAGAAAGCCACAGATGTGTTTCTGCTCACACATGCATCGCCGCATGCATGCAACAAGCGACCAGTTGTTCAGGTCATGTGCTCCAACTGGTGTTCAGTAGCTGCTGCGCTCGCCTGCGCTCTTTCCCATGGGGCCGTGTTTATCTGCGCATACACATAGCTGGCATTCCTTCCTAACATTCCCAAGAAAAGGGCTTTAGCTGGAGGGATGAGGTGGGACCAGTGTCTCTCTCTCACTCTCTCTCTCCCTGATTTTCCTGTGTGTCTGTCTCTCTCCCAGTTCTTCCTTTGTCTCTCTCTCTCTCTCAATGGTCTCAGCATTTTAAGTTAATGAGTGTATGTTAAATCTTGGGTAGAGAGTAGAAGTGTGTGTGTGTGTGTGTGTGTGAATTATGCCTTTGTTGAGTTCATGTTTCAAATGTTTCATCACTGATGTTACAGATCCCTAAAATGGGGGGAGAGCAGATGCCCCATCTGAACAGTTCGTCTCCGGTGGTCGAGTCTTCGCTGTACAGCTACGGAGGCCACAAACGCGCCCTGGATGAAGGAGGTGAGTCTCCAGTTATAAAACACGTTCAGACGTCATTAAATGAACCTGTTTGTTGGGTATTAATGCTCAAGAATTAGGCTGGTGAGCTACATGCGCTAATCTGATAATGAGTTTTAAAACGTCTGTTTATTATCTGTCGATGTTTGTTATAATACTGCAGTGTTACAGACAACAGACAAAAGATCATGGATTTAAGGATCAGATCTGGGTGTTCCTGTAGCTCAGCTGGCAGCACAGAGGTTATGGGTTCGGTTTCAGGGAATAAAATGTGTATTTAGGATGTAGATTCTTCATATATAGATTTATATAGATTCAAGAGAAAGTTGCTTAGGATAAAAGTGTCAAATGAATAAATGTACATGTAAAATTCCAAGTTGGAATATTACATAAATTAATGGGAATTAATTCTGGGAAATGTTTACAGACTGTTACATGCAAATTAACTGTAAATGTGTTGCTGTGAGGCTGGATTTGTAGAGTTCTCTGAAGGTTCTCAAGGCTAGCTGGCTATTGCTAGAAAAAAATTGCTTTCCGCATCTTCAGACTGTGTGTGGAAGAGGTTCAGAAACCACAGAGAAAGCAGAAAGAGATCTTACAGGAAGTGAAACCGTTTCTGTGAGCCGCAGCGATCAGGGAAACACTGCAGAGACGGAGGCCGGAGTATTAACACTGTACAATCACTGATGTCACACACCTGATAATCTGTGAACATATTACTGTTGTAAGACTGGATTTTTAGTAAGTTTGTTTGTAATCTGATTCTTTGTACATTAGAAATTGTTTAATGTTCTTGTCTATGTAGATTAAACGTTCCTAACATCAGTCCAGACTGTTCTATAACAGATGAGGGTGTGTGTGTGTTTATCAGACGTGTGAGAATGTAATGTTTGTGCTGTTGATTGTAATAACATCAGATGTCACACTGCAGACATGTGTTGACAGGAACTCGGTGTCATTCATGTATTAATGTGCTGCTGTTTGTCTGTGTTTAAGTGGCTAATCAGCTGGGGGCAATGGTACATCAAAGGTAAGCAGCTCTATAATGTAGTTCCCAGCTAACAGAACGTTCTTACAATGTTGGATTGAAGTTCTCTCTAAATGTAGAATTTTTTTACAGTGTTCTTATAACGAAGCAATAACGTTAATAAAGCAACTAAAGACTCGATGTTTGGACTGTTTTCAGAACTGTTTTTAAAATAACATTTTTGTTACATAGAGGAAGCGTTGAGGAAATGCTGTTACTGTTAGCAGTGTTCAGTACACTGTTCGCTGAACACTGAACCCTGTTAGCTCTTCCTGTGCAGTGTGATCTGTGCACTGTTAACCTCTGTATTGATCTTTCTGTGTTCAGGGCTATAATAACAGAAGATTTTAAAGTGCCTGATAAGATGGTGGGATTCAGTAAGTGCAGAATTCATGTTCATTTCTCAGTTTTCTGTCCTTGTGGTCAAATAATTGAAGGCTAGTTGCTTTGTAGCCTAAAACGACTTGATCCAGCTCTGTAGAGATAAACGGTTACTGTGCATGACACTCATCTGTGATTGTGGTCTGACAGTCATCGGCCGCGGTGGAGAACAGATCACCAGAATTCAGCTGGAGTCCAGCTGTAAGATCCAGATCGCGGCTGGTAGGTTCTAATCACAGTCCTTTTAACATAGAAGCTGCTGCAGGTCTATTAACGATTCCTAAATGTTTGAGAATGTTAGTTTAGCGTTAGTTAATGGTCGTGTCCCCACAGACAGCGGAGGAATGATGGACAGACCCTGCACACTGACCGGCACCCCTGAAAGCATCGAGTAAGAATCCACCATGTGATTTTATCTAGTACTAGAAAAATTGGCAGATGCTGTTTAAGTTTCCAACCCTAAACCTGTGGCTGTACATCACATGAGTAAAGAACACGGCTGCTGGTGTGTGATGCTATAAACATCTTTTCTCATCCTCATGTTCTGTGTTTTCAGGCAGGCAAAGAGGTTGTTGGCTCAGATAGTGGACCGGTGTCGGAACGGGCCGGGCTTTCATAACCAGATGGATGGGAACAGTGCTGTCCAAGAAATCCTGATTCCCGCTAGTAAAGTTGGCCTGGTGATTGGGAAAGGAGGAGACACCATTAAACAGCTACAGGTTGGGTTCAGTTCTGAGTGTTTGTGTTTACAGTTCTGCACCAAACTGAGATATCGCCTCGTTTCAAACACTTCCTGTCTGCCGTTGCTCAGAGAAAACTAGTTCTGCCACCAAACTTACACTGTATGTGGAGATGCGTTTATGAGAGTTTGGGATGTACGGTTTTAGGAATAGAGTTTTTTGAGGTTAACTCAGCCTTAAGTCTAAAGCGTTTGTGTCTCAGGAGAGAACAGGAGTGAAGATGATTATGATCCAGGATGACCCGATGCCCACCGGTTCTGACAAACCCCTGAGAATCACCGGAGATCCGTACAAAGTTCAGGTCCGTGTCTTAATGAGCAGCTTCATGAGTCTGATGCTAGCAGTGTGTGTTTGTTGATGGATGGAGGCGTTTTCACAGCAAGCGCGGGAGCTGGTGGCTGAGATCATCCGGGAGAAAGATCAGACTGACTTCAGAGGAGGACGCAGTGACTTCAGCTCCAGGATGGGCGGCAGCATCGATGTAAGATCACGGATCATCTCAGCTGATGCCACATTTCTCAGCTTTCTTAACAGAGTTGGACTCTTGTTAAAGTGTGTGTCGCTCCTGCAGGTCGCTGTGCCCAGGTTTGCAGTGGGGATCGTCATCGGCAGAAATGGGGAGATGATCAAAAAGATTCAGAACGATGCTGGTGTCAGAATCCAGTTCAAACCAGGTCAGTGTTTCACATCACTGACCATGTGTAACGTTATTGCTTCATTATGAGAAAGATGTTCATATAACTTATTTGTGTGTCTATGTGTGTTAGATGATGGCATCAGTGCAGAGCGGGTCGCTCAGGTCATGGGTCAGCCCGACCGATGTCAGCATGCTGTTCACCTCATTAATGAGCTGGTCCACACAGCACAGGTATGTCAGAACCTCAAGAACAACCCAAACAAGCAAAGTGCTGCTGTAGCGTGATGTTAGTGTAACCTTCAGTGTTACACACAGATGAGTGTGTTGATTGTTTTGTGGTAATTGAGAAGTGAATGAAACCAGTGAGTCCATGTGTAGATTCTTGCTTTTCTCAGGAGCGAGATGGTTTTGGAGGACAGCTTGGACCCAGAGGTCGTGGCAGAGGTCGCGGGGACTGGAACATGGGCACGCCTGGAGGTGTACAGGAAGTGACCTACACAATACCTGCTGACAAATGTGGCCTTGTTATCGGGAAAGGTCAGAACAACCTCATGCTCGTGTTTCAACATCATCTGAAAGTTCAGACGTTTAATTAAACATCTCCTGTGTCCTCTCAACATGATAAACTGGTTGCAGACTTTTTGCAAAGCTTTGATTGACAGACTTGAGTGTGAAGATGCAGATTTTATGAGTACCTGGTCTTCTTTTACCAATGGGGTCTTTGTGTTCTTCTCAGGTGGTGAGACTATCAAGAACATCAACCAGCAATCTGGAGCTCACGTGGAGCTGCAGAGAAATCCTCCTCCAAACACGGACCCCAATGTCCGGATCTTCTCCATCCGGGGTTCTCCTCAGCAGATGGAGATGGCCAGACAGCTGATAGATGAGAAGATCGGGGTGGGTGATCTTCATCAGTGATCCTGTGCTCTTCATTCATAAGCAGATTAAGTGTGAATTATGATCTACACAAGAAGTGAAATTAAATGAGACCTTTGTGTCCTCCACCCATCGGTTTCTTTCTGTACTTCTCTTACCTCATTTGATCAATCAGATGAACTTCATGGTGGATTTGGGTCTTAGAAAACTGTCAATTCCTGGTTTTGTTGGATTCTTTAATGGTTTATTTGAACTTGCCTGTAGGCCACTGGAATGGGAGGAAATGGCAGTTTTGGACTCAGTCCCTTCACCCAAGGACCAGCTACCCCTCATCAGAAGTGAGTTCTTCATCTACATCCATCTACATCTTTTTTGTATCTTCTGTGGAAAGTCTGAATGGAATATTAGTTGTGTTTTAGTGTGCGTTTTGCTATCCTCACAAGATTTTCATGTCTTCTGGTTTTAGTGGTCCTCAGACCTTCATGACAGGAGGATGGGGCACATACCAGACGTGGCAGGGCCAGCAGGACCCCAGTAAGTTCTTCAATTCTCTGCCTTGCCTTCAGATGTCACTGTCTTTCTCCTAAAGACTGTTGCTTCCCATCAATTCCATTTGATTTTGGTGGTTTCAGGTCACAACGGATCCCAGGCGGGTCAGATGGACTATTCCAAAGCGTGGGAGCAGTATTATAAAAAGCTAGGCAAGTGCCTTCCAAATGTGGGAGTTTTTAGGAAAGGTTTAGATAAAAGAGTGATTGTGGCCGTTTAATTGCGGTTCATGATAAAGTTTTTGATTCGTGGCAAGAAGGCGGCCCATGATGCGTTCGATTTAGAGGTGTATTATGGGAAATATACGCTAGTAAAAAATCAGAACTTTCTCTTTAGAAGTTAGTTTAGCAACAAGCTCCTGAAAGTTAAAGTCTTTGCGTATGGATTCATTTTTCGTTCTTTTGGTTTGAATCTGTTGAAGCTCAAGATACAGATAGAAAAGTTGTGAAATTTAGATGGTCCAAAGATTCCTTGTGACGTCTCAACAGCCTCAAAGTTCCCCTACAGTTTTGGGGAGAAACAACTGAAGATTCTGTGTGAGTTTTCAAGTTGGGTTTGGACTGAATTTGGTAAACCTGACTCGAAAGCTGTTCCATGACCAAAATGTTGGCATGTGATCCATCAACAAATGTTTGGTTGAGGTGTTTGGCCTCGCTGCAGCTGGAACGTGTTGCTGGTTTTCCAGAATTTAATGTTCCTGGGTTGATGAGGTTGGTTCTGTGTCTGTGCAGGTCAGCAGAACCAGGGTCAGAGCAGCGGACCGGACTATGGCAAGGCCTGGGAGGAGTATTACAAGAAACAATGTGAGAACATCATCAGTTTTTATACACCTGCACTCAATACTCTTTATAAAGGTGCTTCATAGCGCCATAGAGGATGTTTGTCTTTAGACTGTTTAAAGGTAAGATAAAAATGGTTCATTTCAGAGCCTTTGAATGGTTCTTTGGGATAGCATAAATGGTTCTTCAGGGAAGCAGAAATGTTTTATCTATGGCATCACTTTGAAGATCCTTTAAGGAACTTTGATTTTTAAGAGTAATTATCAGTTAACCACATCTCATCTCGTCTCATTTATTCTCCCTCTTCAGCTCAAGGAGGTTCTCAGCTTCCAGGTTCTCAGCAGAGTTCCCCTCCGGACTACAGTGCTGCCTGGGCCGAGTACTACAGACAGCAGGGGGCGTATTACAGCCAGGGACAGACACAGGCTCCCGGCCTTCTGGTAAATATGCCACACACCCCTTAACTGTTATCACTGCTAAATCTGATGCTTCCAGCGTTTTATCATGACAAACAATAGTAGTGTTCTGTGAAACAACCGAAATACTCAGAGTATCACTGGATGTTGTTTGTTGTTCTGCAGGATCATTAAATCGGACGTCAGAGCCTTTAGTTGAAGAGTTTTGAATCACTGCGAGGAGGAAACAGGCCTTTTGTAACAGAGGTTTCTAGATTTGCAACGCCTTGAAAACTTTTACTTTTTTCTTAGTGAGAAACACTAGCTGTAGAACGACTTATATGATTTAAAAAGAACTATTTCTAAATCAGGACATAATTGTTACTAATGTGTACACCATTATTTCGAATTTCCGGGATTCTTTTTGGACAGTTTCAGAGTTGTTTTGTTTTCTATTTTTCCTTTTATTCATTCGATGACGTCACCAAAACGAACCCCGGAACTGTAACGTTTCATCAATCGCGCAATATAATCTATTATTTTTCTAGTTCTGTTGCAATAAAACGATTGTGGGCTTAGCAGTCTTGAATCCGTTATCGTTTCGTTTGTCATAATGTTTTAAGAATGTGTACAAAATGTTTTCTTTTTCATAAAGCATTTTAATTCAGTGATCTAAAACTGTGATGTTTTTGTTACAGAAAAATATATTCTTTTGTTACACAAAAATACAATGTGTGATGTTGGCAAATAAGAGTCGATTCTAATGTAATTTCTCATGTTCTTGTGTTGTGTTTTATTGTACTCTGCTTCAAACAAAGGTGCAATATCTGATTTCATTTTTGAAACAAAGATGGACTTCTCGAATATTTTGACAGATGTTTAACTTGTAGTTCTTTGAGATTTTTTTAGACGTTTAAAATGTAATGAATAATTTTTTATGAGCGTGATTAGACCGGGGGGGTCAGGGCTTCAGTTTTGCGTATTATGAGGTTGTTTTTTGCTTTTGCTGTCTTGTAAAACTATGTATGTATGCTCAGATACTTGACTAAATACTTTATTTAAAAATATATATATAATTAAATCAAAGACGTTTTGTCCATTTTACAGGAAAGCTCCCTGTTTTCTGTTTTGTTTTCATTCTGAAATTTGTCAGTTAGTGAATGTGATTGGAAATTTGATGTTGCATCTTGCTGTCAGATGTTTTTGGGAGGTTTTGTGTGTTCTTTAAACTCAAACTTTAAAGCGTTCAAGACTGCTAAGCCATTGAGAGCCTACCTGTGTATTAATTAACTGTAGTTTTTTATATTCTAAGTATTCGAAGATCAAAGTTCTGTTTTATTTGGTACCACCCTGATTCTTTGAATCCCCAACAGTACACACACTGTGGACGTTTGTACAGTCCCAATCCAGTAACTTTTTAATTATTTTTTCTTTCTACTCTGTGTGATCTAATATGTATGATTGATTATTTACAGATTGATCTAGTATTAACGTCATTGCTTAATGAAAAGGGATATTGTAATTTCAAAATGTTTAATTTTAGTGTTTTCTTTTCTCTCTGATGTGTACAGGTAACTCATGTATTAAAACCATCATGATGACATTTTTTGTGTTTTTCTTCACTTCGGATTGTGTTGCTGCTTTGTTTCAAAACAAGCATTTATAATTTCTCATTTATAATCGCAGCTTCTTCTGCTTTAAATGTCTGCTAGAAAACTTTCTTTTGTGTCCTACATGATTTCTGGTGTTTATAAAAGAACAATATTTTTTCTATCATACTTAATAACCTTTAACCTCTAAAACACAGAACCGCCGGATAATAATAATAAAATGCTGTTTATTTACAGACTGATAAAATATAAAGCTAAGCTTTTATCTGTGCGCCCCAGTCTGTATTAAAGTTGTGCAGCTCTCTGTGAAACGGGTTGTCAGGGATTCTCATTATGAAATCAGGATTCACGTTGTGTTCACACAGCAGCAGAAAGCAGGTGTCACTTCTGTTCAGCACACTTCAGTTTTAAACACTGGATTGTGTTTGAGTGTTTTGGATTAAAGATTAAACGCATCATTTTGAGAAATCTTGTATTTGTTGTTGGTCAGGACGCACAGTTTGGTGGATTGATTTGTAGTTGGTGTTTGTGAATGAGAGTCTTTACACTGAACACTGAGGCTGGCTGGAGGAAAACCTGTTTTCTGTGTGAAGACATCAGTTCATTAGATCTGTGTCTTAAATAACTATATATAACAGATTACGTTTTACCCCAATACTGTAATGTTTCTGATCTGGGTGTGTCTTTTTTAATCGACAGCTGTGTGTGTGTGTGTGTGTGTGTGTGTGTGTGTGTGTGTGTGTGTGTGTAGA
>JBAJNP010009959.1:0-17189 GCA_036877545.1 Yasuhikotakia modesta | reverse complement strand
CTGTTAAAAAAATATTTTCTAACAGTTTTTATTTGGACAGAAATACCAAGGTATTGTTTGCTTAGGAAACAGATGAGGAACCGGTAAATGAATGTGGCAAGCAGTTTAGTGGGATTAATGTCACAGAAACGGTTTCCTGTGGAGAGTGAGGCAGGTACTCACAGCTGAGGAAGGCTGGGTTTGAGGAAGGGGTCGCTCTCCGAGCCGTTCACAGCTTTAGTCTTGCGTTGTTTTGGCTCAGAGTTTGTGCTGGGCGACTGAGAGCTGCTGGCTGATGGCGGTTTTCTCTTGGCTAGCAGCTTCCTCTGTCGCTCGATTTCTTCTCGTTGCTGAATGATCCATTCCTGCTGCCTATATACACAGACAACACAACTTTTGACATATGCAAACTAAATCATCCCAATTAGAAATGTTTTGCCATTTTGTTTTGCCATTTACCCTTGTTGTTCCAAACCTGTTTGACTTCTCATTGGTCTATACCGAATAGAGTTAGAAATGGCATGTCAACATGCATCATGCAACATTTCATTCTGGTCTTTAAACATCTTACAGCAACAGGTACATTTGGAATGTTATCATATTGACCTTTTAAACATCATGTTGATATATGGAAAAGAGCAGCCAGCACATTCTGCTAAAGTTCTTCATAGTGGAAACAAGGAAGTCTCATGGTTTGGAACAAAATAAGGGTCAACAAATGACAGAATGTTTGAACTGTTACTTTAAACGTTAACACTAATGTGATGGCATACATACACTTTCCTTGAGTAAATATGGCAGTTAATATGCAACACACTAATGACTCAATCTCTCGTTACAGCATTAGATGGTACGTGGTTTACTGTTTTTAGAGACATCAAGTGTCATACTTGACGAGATTTTGGAAGGCGTAGCCGTCTGTCCACTGCTCTGTAAATGAGGCTCCATGTCTCACAGTGGTGAAATGACCCAATCGCAGGCGGTCCTGCATGCTCTTCTCTCGACACGCCTGCTTCTCCTGAGTGCTCTGGACAAACACACATCTGATGTCACAGACATCTCTTTTGTTCGAAGCTTGTAGGTAAAAATGATGGCACCACACAGCAATTATCAGACAATAAAAAAATCAGATCATTTTCACATTGACAAACTTTCTCTGTTTCTCTCACCTTGTCAATCAGAAGTGTCTTGCTCATGGTGATGCACTTGTTTAAACGCTCTTTGTACTTTTCAAGAAGCTTCTGTTGTTCATCAATTTGTCTCCTAAGGTCACAGTTTGCCTGCAAAAGAGGGAGTGTTCAAAGTCCAAATGTTTGCGATTTTGGCAACACTTTACAATAAAGTTATTGGTTAACATGAATGAACTTGCAGTTAGTACTTATTCATTATGTATAAATCTTAATGTTTGTCAACATTTACTAATACATTGTACAAATAGAAAGTTCAGTATCAGTTTTATTTAAATTATATTAACACTAAAACGAGCCTTAAATAAGCCTCAGGCTGTCTATCCTCTTTCCCTCTCATCTTACCCGCAGCAGGTCGTCTATCCTGCCCTCTTTCTTCTCCAGGTCCAGGTTCTTATTGCTCTCTATTGTGGCCAGTTTCACCACTGTCAGCTCAGTCTACAGGAAGAAACATTCAGAAAACCAGATGCAGATGAGACCTTATTCACCTCATAGTGCTATGTGAGATTTATTATCACTGAAGCTTTTAAACAGAAACGCCATTTTATGTGTACCACCATTTGTACTTAAGCACTAAATTTCTTTTTTAAAGGCTCATTTTTATGGTTTATTATTTTGTTACACACAACACTTTCTCATCAAACCACTTATCAATGCAAATAGTTTTGCTGTCTGTTGCCATGCTAGTTGAACTCAGTTATTAATTAACTGATTATCAATCAGTTATTGTTGATTATTTTTTAATCACATTTGCAATCACAATAGTCATAGTCTGGAGTGTGTTTGTGTGTGAGTGTGTGTGCGTTATGGGGTCTCACCTGAACACTCTTCACTGCTATCTGTTTAGAGGAAATCACAGAGTCCCCAAAACACAGACTGGTGGGTGATGAGCTGCTTTGCCGTGTCTGAAACACAATTACAGGATTTTACATCATCAAAACAAAGTGTGAGGTGTGTGTGTGTGTGTGTGTGTGTGTGTGTGTGTGTGTGTGACGTACGCTGGATCCTGGTGTGGAGTGGGAATATGAGTTCTGGGGTGAACGAATGATGGGCGGTACACCTCTTACTGGGCTGGACCCATTACCACCCTGAAACTACAGAAAGATATCAGGAGATCAAAACTGTTGAAAGACATAATCAAACTGACAAAACATTCTTTCCACAACACATAAACTCTTTTAAAAACATAACAAAAATCAACACACTTAAATAGTTTTTGTGTGTTTTACCAATGCGTGAGTGTGGAATACATTTCCCAATTACAGTTTTAAAGCACAGATAAAAAAAATACAAATCTAAATTTAAAATGTGTTTTATATTATACTGCCCAAAACCAAAATATGGCTGTGAAATTTCATACATGAAAGCATTTTTTCTGTTTTGTGCTCTGACATATTTTGCCTGTATTTTTTAAAACTTTGTCTGTTCTGTTTCCTCGTCGTTCTCATATTTGCACCTGCTTCTCCAAATGCTGCAGGTAGAGCTTTATGTAAATCAGCGGAGGATTCAGCTTCACCATTGGTTCACTAGTTCTATATCAACAGCTCCTCCTCTAGCCAATCACATGGGAGCTGATGTCACTCCAATGTAATTCATGTCTACTGATGCTCACAGGCTGCTGAACCTCGTACAGGAGGTTTAATTTATTACATTTTATTCAAATTCACACTTTTAATGTTAATTATCTATAGTATATCTATAATGTTAATTATCCCACAACTATATATACAGTGTTGTACAATTGATATTACATGAATTGGGAAACATCTTAGTTTATGTAACAAGTTTATCATAATTTTGCTTTATCATATTTTATGAATGTTGTTTTGTTTGTAAATATAATGGCTTACTATGAAAGTTGCTTGTAAATGCTGTTTCATGTTAACAACCGTTAAAGCCAACAACTGTGTAGGAGAAACATTCACTGGATTTAACTGACAATACTCACATCAAAATAATCACTAATTTTGGGTCCCCGAATGACAGATTTTCCTGTAAAAGAAAAGACAAATGGTTAAGTTAAAGAAAATTCCAGAAAGAAACAGAGAAAGAGAGAGAGAGAAAGAGAGAGAGGGGGAGAGATAGAGTGGAAGACAGAGATAGAGGGAGAGAAAGAAAGAGAGAGAGAGGGAGGGAGAGATAGAGAGGGAAATAGAGAGAGATTGAGGGAGATTACCCTGGCTGATCTCTGATTGGTTGTCAGCTTTCCTCTTCCTGCCTCGTGATGACTCAGAGTGCTTCTTTTCAGGCGTCTATAAGAGAGAGATTTTACATTAAAAAATGCTTTATGAATTTATTCACATCTCATTCTGCACTCAACACAATACTGCTGGTCTCAGCAAGCAGAAAACCACATTTAAATTCAGTCTCCACAGACAGCAATATCAGAGTAAGACGTATACATATTGTGTCCTTAAACACCATTTAATGACTTTTAAGTCTAAAGGACTCCAAGAACAGCCCTAATGTGAGAGTATAATGTGGGCCTGGACTGATAATCACTGCCCCTCTTCTCTCACTGGGGACAGATGCAGGAGTATCAACAAAAAGCCTTCAGCAGTATCTCTGCATTCTGATCAGACAGAAGTTCTCACTCGCTGGATGTGTGTCACCAGACCACACTGCATATTTCAGTACCTTATTTGGTGCAGGAAGACTATTAAGAAATCAACCGTGTCCTACATACAGTTTACATTTAAAAAATGTAAAAATAAATCAAGGCAAATAGAAATAAGAGTGAAATAAACAATTAAACTGGAAGAAAAACACGACAGAGAGCGAGGACTGATCTAACTGCATATTACGTGTGTGACTTCTTCATATTAACATCTTATAACCAAAGCCTCATTTGAAGTTAAGTATTTGAAGCAAAGATAAAGTCTCAAATGGGTCCAATCTGGAACCATGTCACGTCTCTTCAGATAGAGGACAGCTGATCCAAAAACCTCCAAAAGTTATATTTCAATTTTCACGAGAGAGAGAGAGAGAGAGAGAGAGAGAGAGAGAGAGAGAAAGAGAGAAACTTACTGAATATGCAGGAGAACTTCCCCTTTTCCCATCTGATCCCTGGAACAGAGAAATAGGGAAGAGAAGGAAACGACAGAATGAGAGAGGAAAATAAGGTGGTTTTAGAGCTGCAGACTGAGGCTGGTGTTTATAATTAGCTCTCAGTGACAATGACAGAATGTCACAGTGGTTCTATATCGATGTTCTACATGATCCAATCTGGCACTTCTGGGTCACACTGGCCACAAGCTCAGAATGAGCAACACAAAGGAATGCATGAGAAAAAATCCCACCTGTGATGCTGTGACCAAGAGCTACAACATAAGCTGAACAACAAAAGCACTGAATAAACTCTGCACACCTAACTAAATATTTCCTGTAGCCACCAGCTACCAACTAAGCACAAGGACACATGGAGATGCATTTAGAAATATAAAGATTATATAATCGTCATTGAAAATGAAAATTCAACAGCATATATATTCAATCATCACAGCCAAAGTCTGACAGGTGTGTGTGTGTGTCAGCTCTAATGCAGTGAGAGAATGTGTGTGACAGGTGTGTGTGTGTCAGCTCTGATGCAGTGAGAGAATGTGTGTGACAGGTGTGTGTGTGTGTGTGTGTGTGTGTGAAGCATCTAGGTGTTTGACATGGAATAATAAGCAGCTCACTGCCACATGAGAAGTTTATTCTCAACCTCCTCCACTTCCTCTCTCTCCTCATCTGTTGCTTTTCTCTTGTGCTCTGATTTATGGCACAGCAGGTGGGGGAGGGGAGGACAATGATCCTTACTATGAATCTTAATTGGTGTGTGTGTGTGTTGCTTTGCCTGCTGATGGTTTAACTATCAGGGGTTACAACAGATGCCAACCCAGCTTGACTCTGCCACCCTACACACACACGCACACAGTGACACACACACACACAGTGACACACACACACACAGTGACACACACACACACAGTGACACACACACACACACAGTGACACACACAGAGCATCCTTTATGAGGCAGAACCCAGCCCTCAGCACACACAAAATCTCAGCTTCATTACAAGGAACATTTCCTATCAGGCTCAATCACACTGACACACCAGCATCCATTTCTTCATAATGCTTCAATGTCTAAACCCTCTGCTGAACTCTGAACAGTGTTATCAACAACAGCTTGCATCAGGACTGAACCGTAAGCAGTTAGAAATGTCACAGGCCCATACGGAACTCAGCCTGAAACTAACGCCTCACTACATCTGAAGTTTTTTATTATGTGTGTGTGCGCGCATTTTCTTTCTGTGGTATTTTAAACTGTATTGTAGGACTCCACAGGGAAACCATTTCCTTATGTTTGGTGTTAAAAGAGTAGCAATTTGTAATCTAATTATAATATTTACATTTATGCATTACAGAAAATGAATAAATACATGTGAAACAGAGTGCACAATTCAACAATAATGCTGTCCCAAACTTTGAAACCATGACCAAGTGGAATAATAGAATCTGGAAGTGCTGCATTGTGAAGTAGCTGTATGGGTGTATGTAACACACCATACAGGTGTATAACATCCTATAAAGACAATACTTCCCTTTTCTTCACTTTAATGTCTTAACATTTTATCACATGATTTAGCAGGTGGTTTCTGGACTATCAGAGAGATGTTAAATTCTACTCACCTCTGACTCTTTATCACTGGAGGAGCCCAGACTCCCAAAACTGTGATTAGAACATTCATTGTTTGTCAAGGTCTGCACAGAAGACAGACATAACATTGATCATGTAAATATATGTGTAGGTGATGCAAATGAGTGAGCTGAGATTACAGGCAGAAGAATGTGAGGTATTGTTCATTAAGCAGGTGTTATGAATAAATGATCCAACAACCAAAGAACAGATGAATTACGCAGATCACATCAAACAGAAGCGTTTCATTTCTCAGGTGTTAACATTCAGCCATTAATACAACTTAAACTCAACTGACATGCTGCCGATCACCACTGAACATAATTATGACTAATGTGGAATGACCTCCACTATAGCTCTACAGTAACACTTACAATGAATGCAGGTTTCTGATTGACCACTAGAGGTTTAATAGCAGATGTGCAAACCTTGCATCATTGTTTAAGCATTAAGAAACATTCTTTAATAAAATGTGAAGCTGTTTGTTGTCTAGTTGTCTTTATGATTACACTTTCATTAGTGTGACAGTAAATTACACTTTTCATTGCTTAAACTGAGGGATCTGTTGACATTACTGTGCAGTAATCTGTAACCATCAAACTTGTATAACACAAAAAACATTTCTTTAATCCATACAATGGAAGTCGATGGGTACCACTGTTGTTCGGTCACCAGCATAAAAACTAAATCTTCTGTTCATCAAAAGCAGGTTTGGGTGACACGGGGGTGAGTAAATGATGGGTGAACTATCCCTTTAAAAATCTCATGTATATATTTAGTGATGTACTCAGCCACTAACTTTGGTTCCTCCACTGGTGCCGCCCGCTGTGTTGCCACTGACTCCACCTAAAAATCTGGCCTCCAGCAACTCCTGCCGGCGCGGGTCCAAACTGTGCAGCTCCTCCATAGCACCTGATCAATGACACACAGAACACATGAGTGCCGACTGTCACCGGAGGTCCCACACACAGCTCACAGCACAAGAACTCAAAACCTGCAACAGGAAGCGCAATAAAAGAACATGAAGTCATGTCTGTCTCCTGGCTCATGTGTTCACACAAACAGGTACACAGTCCCCAGAGCTCAAAACTGATATTACTGTACATATGAGACACAGGCCAAGGCAGTTTCTCTCTCACACACTCTTGCGTTAGTGATTTATGGGGTCTCTTCTAATGTAATGATTTTGAAACTGAATCCACACACAAGTGAACGCACACACAAAACATGCATGCACAAACACAAAAGACCCTTAATATCAAATTATAATATGAATATATAATATATAATGAATATGATGGAAAAGATCAAATGCAGTAGTTATCGGTGGGACAGTTTAATGTCTCAAACACAACCTATTTTCTCCACCATATTCAGAGTCAGAATTATACAGTATTCTGACTGTTCAATAATGTCTTAAGTGCTCTCTTTATTCTATAAGAAACTGTATTTTGTACACTGGCCACCTGTCCAGGGTGTTTCTTTGCCAACGATCAGAGATATGCTGGAACAGGCTACAGGATTCCCAGCAACACGATTAATGCATATTACACAGTTTTTCCTATCACCACTGTCACTCTGTTTTTCTGTAATAGTTTTTTTGTGTTTGTGTTAATGATTAAGCAATAACATATATTAAATCAATCACGGCAAGTACTTCAAAACTGAATGGTTAACATGTTAAGAAGCACTGAGGATGAAGATGTAGAGGAAGACTACAGTAAAATCCTGCAGTACACTCAAACACAAGCAAACATTAAAACTGACATTTCAACACAAATACCACTGTTCACAAGATTACAGCCTCAACACACCCACTGCTTTCTCTCTCACTCCTTTACATTCATGCCACCATCCTCTCTCCTGCATCAGTCCCTCAGGCATGACAGAGTGAGTGTTACTGTGAGGCTCCTCTGAGTGTTCTCAGCCGGCTGAGAGCTGCCATCATTATCTCTCTGTAATGAGCCGCCATTATGGCTCTACTCCTGCCACAGTGCCACAATCACACTGCTGCCGTGCTACACAGAAACACTCACTCACTCACTCACTCACTCACTCGCTCACTCGCTCGCTGCCCCACAAAACAATGTATAACAAATGTTTTTAAACATTTAAAATAGTTAAATACCAGAAATAAAATACATGAAAAATATGGCACACAGATATGTCACAAAACAATTTGCTGAATCAATTTAAACAAATGTTTGATAAACTTTCAGCTTATTTCTGCTAGTAAAATTGGAGATGCCATTAAAACGCCTGAAACATCTGTAATCTCAAAAAGGATTTAATGACCAAATCTTCATTAATGTTTGACAAATGAACAGTAAATTAAAAATCAATACAATAATCCATAATGGATGTTTAATTTCATCACCCACATAATTACTACAAATATCTTTTATTTTTATAAATCTAACCAATATTGCTACTTTACTAATATCATAGCTGATTCCACAACACTGAGACATACTTTATTCAGGTTAAATATAATTCCTGGCACACATTACTTTATTCCTCTGTTGCCGTCCAAAGCTGTGTAATCTGTTGGGAGCTAGGCTAGCTTCCTGGATATTAGAACCGAGTCTACAAGCTTGTGTTGTAATGTGTAAGCTGTTCTTAAATGAAATGCTTAAACTGTTTTTTTATTAGGCTACTTAATAAAGGTGACATGAAACCTTTAATTCTGTGAAACACAAAATCTTTTCACAAAACTCACCAGAAGTCACAATTATTTTGCAATTAATTGTGCAATTATTTTTCATTTGCAATTATTTACTTATTTAATTATTTACTTTTTCTTCCAGAGGGCATGCCCCCGGACAACCCCACATTGTTGCTGCGGTTCCCGCACAGCACCGATGACACTGAGACTGCACTACAGTAATCATGTAAATGTAAAACACAGAGAACACTGATGCTTTCTGGACAGTCTCTAACATTTTCAGACTAGACCAAACCACTACTCTAATATATAAATCCTGCACAGCTATTGGTATAAAGATTGTTCTATATTACTGCTTATTGTAGTCAAGTCCACGTTATAGTTTAGGAAATATCTGTTTGACATTTAAAACAACTAACCACAGGTTATTCTGAGGTTGTTTTTACATAAAAGATTTTAGGGGAAGGTAAATCTTAAATTGATAAAAACAAACATGCACAAAAAGCTTTGGACTGTATAAACAACCCAGAAAAAACAACAATGTGAGGATGTTGAGTTTACAAACTACTAAACATCTAAAAACAAAACTCATTTCTTTAGAACTCAATGCCATTATTCTCAGGTGTCTAACAGGCTGCTCTTCCTCAAAATCACTTTCACACCAGCATTTAGAAAGACTGGTTGTATGAAAGCCATCTTCTTCTTAAAGTATATCAGAGAATACATGTGCAGCAACAGCGGAGAAACACGCGCGACTCAATCCTCTAATGCACAAGAGCGCTTTCATTACATTCTGTGAGGAAAGTTGCAACGCACAAACTTTGTAAAGTGGCACTTCCGTGATGCGACAGTGATGAAAATAATCGTTAGTTGCAGCCCTAGTGCAGTGTAAACAGCTACAGACGAGCTATATAATCAGTAATCAGGTTTCCTCTAAAACACTGAAACTATGACACTTGGCCAAAAGTTTACATACATCTCTGAAAGTATACAACTCGAGACAACTACCTAAACAGAAATGGTGTGTTTTATTGGGCTTGTCCACAGAGTTCACCTTTTAAACAGGCACAATAAAACACTTACTGCCATTGTGCACATTATTGTT
This sequence comes from Yasuhikotakia modesta, assembly GCA_036877545.1. Classification (NCBI taxonomy): domain Eukaryota; kingdom Metazoa; phylum Chordata; class Actinopteri; order Cypriniformes; family Botiidae; genus Yasuhikotakia; species Yasuhikotakia modesta. The sequence continues at coordinate 7,569 of JBAJNP010009959.1, read as the reverse complement.
GTAGAGAGACTCTCATTCACTGAGTCATTAAATTAACTCAGTGCAGTCACAGTGTTGAGCTCAGACACTTCATAAGCATGAGGGACTATTAAATCAGTGTCACTTAGTAAGAGAGAAAACAAAGAGTGCGAGAAAGAGGGCGAGAGCGAGAGAGATGTTAGAGTCTCTTTTAATCTGTCAACTCCCTTTTAAACGAAAAGTTGAGAAATATGTTATTCCTGACATGTCTCAAAAAGTATTTTGATTCTTAAGTCACATTAAAAATGTCAGGATAATGGGGTTTCTGCAGGTTTAGAAGAGTTACAATTAAGACTTTAATACCATGCAGAATAAATGTAACCAATAAGATCAAATTCATGTCAATTTTACATGGAGCGCACAAAATAATCCCTAACACACACCGTTTATTGTTTGACATAGAGTGAATGTGGGTTCCCAGGGGCAGGATTAAAAAAAATAAAAATCAATGGAATATGCAAGTTTGGAGAGGCTGGCAATAGCAACATAGCTTAGCACAAGACCCCACTCTCCCTTCAGAGTAGGACTGAACAATTTCGAAAAAAAAATCTAATCACGATTTTTCAAAGTTGCGATTTGCGATTTACTTTGCGAAGAGCTACAGGTTTAATGTAGTGGTTAATATGTGCTGGGATACTGTTTATTTAAAATCTCCTAAAAACAAATACAAAACATTTATTTATTTATGGATATATTGAGAATGCTTTATATGCGCATGGAAAAAAAACGTTACAAATAAACCTATTCAGTGTTTTCCTTCTAGAAACAACTTTGATTATTTTAAATAACAAAAAGTACCTCAAACATTTTTAATATAAATAAATAAATGGCTTGATTGATTTGATACATTGGAGTGCGCACACATCTCTTGCTCAGCATACATGAGTGAATATCCACGTGTGCTTTGTTTACATTCAGTCGTTTTATCCTTTATTTTATCGCATTACAGATTACCGTCACATGCCTAGTGAGGAAGGATGATGGGCTGATGTCTACTTTGTTAATACCATGCAATCTACCTACACTACCTTTGCGATCGACTGGTAGATCGCAATCGACATATTGGGCCTTACCTTTACAGTGTAAACAATTTAGTAAAACTCAGTAAAACACTGACCATAACCTACATTAAGGTTGAAATAACAACAGCAAACCTTTTTGCCATTTAAAGTGCAAAAAGCATAAATAATTCTAAAGCCAAAAAGATCAACAAGAAAACATTCACAATTAGATTGTTTAGTGTAATGAACTTAAAGAAAGAGCAGCATATCCACTGTCTGTGGTTTGATGCCGTGCCTTTTCATTTAGGTACCAAGTCATCTGCAGGATTTTGCTCCTCTGCAGACACACTTTGTTGCTCGTTCAGTCAATACGGGCTAAAATGCCCCTATTGGTTAAACTCTGCATCAAACGTAATATGCGCATGACGTACAATATATACAGTGACCGAGTGTAATCGCAGCCTCTGCGGTTTAAAAATCACATTTTTTAAAATCGCGATATTATCGCAAATGCAATTAATCGTTCAGCCCTACTTTAGAATGCTTTCCAACCTCCTCCAAAACACATGAACAGAGTTTGACAGGCCAGTGGGGCGTCAATCATTGCATTTAGACTGAATGCAATAATTGGACAAATACTTGTGGTCCTGCACCTACCACAGAAGAAATATATTTATATAAATACCATTTAGACCATTTTTAGCAGTCGCTCACAGGATGTTATGACAATTTCAACCAGCATAACAAAAAAGTTTCTGGGAAAAACCTGCTTACTATGCTTTTAACTGACAAATCAGAGTTTAAACAACATGAAAGTGGCATGACTTCATTCCTACATCCACGAAAATAAACCTGACAGCAGCTGGTTTAAAATCATTGCAAAAAGGTCAAATTAAATGCTGTTTTAGAGAGAAAGTCTAACATCTTTATGATGCCCTTGGTTTGATATTTGGTTAAACAACAGAAGCGCTGTTATATCAAACTCTCTCTAGCACTGTAATGTCTGGCTGCAGTCCTTTAACCACACTTATCCCTCTCTCTGGAGGACCAAGAGCCAACATGGATGCTCGGCACATTCCCACTGACACAAAATGGCAGTGCAAAGATCAGTGGTGTTATCTGTTATCAGGCCTGGTTTAAACAGAAGTGCAGTAGAGGTTTATCCTTGGAATTCATGTTAGAGACCATAGGAGAAGGTGAGGCTATTCTGAGCAGCCTCAGACTCTGTGGACCTTAAAAAGGTCCAAGTAATCTATTTAAACAACAGATCTGGTGAATATATCGACAATAAATGTGCAGCTTAAAGCATCACTAAATAAATAGATATTTAGTGTAATTAATTTTACATATTATAAGTTATTTTTTGTCTAAGAATAATAATAATAAGCACAATCACTGCAAAGTGAAGGTGATCTTCAGTCCTGTCTCATGCTCTTTGTCCTTCCTTCCTTCCTTCCTTCCTCTCTCTCTCTCTCTGGTGAAGAGACCAGAGATCATTTTCTTGACATTCTGCATGGATCTCCTGCACTCTCAGGCCCCTGCACATGCAGGCGGGTGAACCCTTACAATGCAGGGATGTCATTTTAGCTCTCTGCTGCTCACAGGCACCGTGTCCACCTGTTCCTGACACGTACTTGCAGTGTCAATCAAAACACCTACTTTGGCTTTCATACAACCAGTTTCACTGATACACCTTGAAACTTTACAAGAATTTACATTCACATCATAAAAGAATCATTTGTCATTTTGTGGACAGAGGAGAATTGGGAGGAGCGAGATATTTGAATATAATCCCAACTGCAATGTTCAAAACTTCATGTTTTCCATTCCTCAGTGCTTGTTCTATCATTTAAACAGCCTCTGAGAGGTATTAATCTAAACATCTCCCTAAGGGAGTATCACTTATCTTTAGTCTCTGCAATGAACAACACATGCACAAACACAGACACATTAGTATTATAGACATAACACTTAGCAACAGGAACAATGTTTAGGTGTATTAACTGATACAAGTTAACAACTGGCCAACAACCCTTCAAAAATACATCCTAAAATTGATGTGTGACGTGTGACCAAAAAAAACACAATAGCAAAGCTGCAGGTATTACAATACATTAATATTCAAGACAAGTCAATGTATGTTTCAATGATTCCACCTTTAGACACTTTGTGCGTTAAACATTACATATTCATGACTACATTAACTCAGTGCAATAACACATCCTTCCTACTCTATTCACTTAAAAGCACTCTTTAATGTGGACTAACAAATCCATAAAACTGTCGGATTGAAAACAATTTAAATGCACTGGCTTCGCGAGCGACACTGTCACCAGACATCTTTACATATAACAGTCTTCAAGTTCCACTCCTGTTCAGTAAAACCTTATACTCTCAAAATAATTAACATTATCATCTAATGCAATAATAACCACATGCAAAAATCACTCACAAACACATATCCTTCACCAGTTTGTCTTCTCTCTTGTCTGACTTCAGGGTCAATATACTAAGCTGTTTACCCTGTTGTACAGTGTTCAGTAGGCTAACAGTAAACAAGCTAATATGCTAACATGCTAGCTATGTAAGACGCTAACGTTTTAGCCGGAGTGGGGCCAAAAATCGCCTCTCCGTGACATTACGACTCCCCTGACTCTGATTGGGTCACACGCAGAAGCTGCTGCTACCTGATTGGTCGTATTCCGAAAACCCCTTCCCTCCACCTAACGCCACAGTACGAAGAATCAGGGGAGTCAGATTTAGATACTACGCCGATAAAGGCTATTGTATTCAGCCAGTTACTACGTTGTGTAACTAATTAGCCAAGACGCTAACATGCTAGCATACCATAATGCTAACGTACTAGTCAGCAAATCCACTACGGTTAGAGCATCAGATAAGCAGCTAGCGTGATAAAAGAGCTAAGCCAACCTCAGACTACTAACATTATTGGACTCCTATCTACCAGTCGGTCGACTCATTTGGACTAATTTACCGACACCTTGTACCGATAACCGTCCAATAACAAAACCTCCGGACTTAAATGAATAAAACAAGCGCGCTCTACCTTCTTTGGATGGTGCAAGTGTTGCGCCGTGCGTGTGTGAAAGCGGCGCCGGAGACGCGCTCGAGAGCCGCTGCTGCTGGAGCCAAGATGGCGCACCTTCCAAACTTCCACTGTTACTTTGCCCACTCATCCAGCCGCTTTAGAGAAGCGCAGAGCAAAAACATCAATCACCCGTCCGCGCAAACGACATCAGACAAAATGTGGGAGGTTAAATGAATGATGATATGGGTGCTTTTCATCTGGGGGTGGAGGGGCTGTCAACATTTGGGACAGACACACAAACCTCCATCGCCCTCTGCAGTGAGTCTCGAGGCGCTTACTGCTTCGGCTTCATTGAAATGAAGTAAAAACTTAAATCTCCTCTCGGGGAATATTATCGCGATACCTAACAAAATTACGGTCCTAATAGTGTCCACATCATCTGCATCACACTTGTGTCTGAATAGTTCTAAATACAGACAGATCTAGTTTTTTTTAGTTTGAAAAAAATTTCATCATAACACAATATCTCTAAAAGTTATAAAACATTCAGAACATAAGGATTTATAATGTATAATATATATTAATTATTAAATAAATATATAAACAGTTTTGCATTTTATGTCCCCTTAATTACAAGACGTTTATGTAAACAATTTCCTTGCTCCTATACTGCATGTATCTGGCCTTTTATCCATGTATTAAGTCCTTTCATCACATTTATGTAATTTCTTCTTGATCATCTGCCATATTACTGCATTGTCTTAAACGTTGTGATGTTTTCATGCGAAGCCTTTAATCCAGTTCATCAGAGATGCTGAGAGCAGATGAAGGTCCCGGTATTTGCTTTGTATTCACACTCTGTGCATCACCACCTTCCTTTGTTCACCTGCAGTTTTCTGTCGCCCCGAAGCTCCTCCAAACCAGCGTTAGAGAACAAATGATGTTTGTATGTCATGTTAAATTATGTATATCTATGTATGTGTGTATAAATATATATAAATACGTGATGTTTTGTTTTTGCAGTTACAAAGACCAGACAGAAGAATCATGTTTGCATTTCATTCACTTGAATATGAATGATATGTAATCTAGAGTTGTGGTAAAGTTTGCAAACTAACAATGTCAAACATACAGCTGTATTTTACATTATATTATTAAAAGGTTGGGTTATGTAGCCAGAAATGTCTCATTAATAATACAATTACAAAACACAATTCATAAAAACACAAGTGAAGCACAAATATTTTCCTGAAGGATCAAACAAATGTTACCTAAACAAATTACAATTGTTTTAACAAATGTGAATATCAAGTTCCTGAATTAAATTACATGAAACAACGGATGTTGCAATAAACTGAGAATGTCATGAACCGTGAAGGAAAGAGCAGCTTTATTTGACCAAAAATGTCCCATAAGGGGGAATAACAAAACTCAAATTTAAAACATTTCTTCTTAATACACATTTTAGAATGTATGACACAGATTGACATTTAATTAGGACCCAGCACTGAAAACTCAACAAAAAGTTAATTTAACCCATCTTTCTTTTGGAGCGAACACACACCCAGAGCAGCCGGCAGCTATCCCTGCAGCGCCCAGGGAGCAATCGGGAGTTATGTGTCTTGCTCAAGAGCAATTGAGTTGCGTGGGAATCGAAGCAACGTACTAATTAAAAGCCCGACTCACTAACCAGTAGAACTGTCACGGATCGGCCCGGCTCTCCTCCCAGCCAATCTCAGCGATAACTCTCCACTGAATACTAAACACCCGCTTCTGTTCCTCATCACTCCAGTCATCAGACAACCTTCAAAAGCTCACACCTCAGGTCAACACATCAAGGACTCTCTGGTATGTAATTTACGATCTCATATACTAACCTGTGTTACTTACCATTGCACAAGCCGATTTCCCTGTTTACCTGCATCCATTTAATAAACATTTAATTGTTAATCTTCATCTGTGTGTCCAAGTAATCATTATAAGAACACAATTGCCCACTCATTATTTTTTACTATTACTTTAATACTGTTTACTATTACTTTATTACTGTTTACTATGTACTAAGTGTATTATTAATTATTAAAGAACAATATAAAAGAAAATAAAAATATTTATGGAAATACATATGAAGAATAGTTTGACCTACTTAAATTGGGAGTATGATTCCTGTTCACTTCTGTGGTGTCCTGAGAGGTGTTTTTAACAAAGTAAGATTTTTTTACACTTTCACTAATTACTCCGTTGAAATGCAAGCCTAACTGTTATTTCTGCACATATGCTGAAGGTTGGTGATTAGAAAAGTACACAAGTATTAAACTCTATTTCATCTCACACCATTTATGCTAAAGACATAAATGATAAACTACCTTAATCTGAGCAGTTTGTTAAGTGGTGTGATGTTATTATAGCCCTGGTTTCACAGGCTGTAGTTTTCACAGAGATTAGTTTAAGAGCGCAAGCAGGAAAGCAGGCCTTTAAAAACATTACTGGAACATATCTTGAGATAAAGTGGGCACTGGTTGCTTTTAGTTAAGACAGCTCAAACTTCATTTTAGTCAGCGACTGTCAGTGACTGTGTCTTGTCCGTAAAACTGGGCAAAAGTCTAACTGGAAAACTTTCTGAATACAATTTGTGAACAATCCTTGAACTATGTATAAAGATTGAGGGCCGGCTCTTTTGGCATTTGCCAGTAAGCAACCAATCAGAACACCCTAGTGACCACTTGCAACGCCCTGGCTCACATTTCATTAAGAAAATGCTAAAATCACCCTACAGGTAATAATAACTGCTGATCCACAATCAGTCAATCATAAAATGCTGTCTGTCAAATTACATTCAGTTTATTTAGTGATTTCTCGTCATTTTCAGCCAAGAACGACGTAGAGATGAGAGAGAACCAACTACCATATTAGAGTGTCAGCCAGTGTTCTGGTGCTGAATTATCAATGACGTTATAGCAATTTCCCCCTGGGATTAATGCATTTCTTTAAATTGAATGATCATATATGAAGTATTAACACAGTATCAAAAATCATGGCAAATAATATCACAATTATTCTTAATACCGGTATATTGTGACACAATGGACAAAATATATTGTTTGTATTGATTTTAAAGCAGTTGTATTATGGAAAACAGTATAATGCACATACTGATGTTGCAGAAATGAAACTGCTAGTATGCTGATGTTGTAATGGGTTGAAAAAAACATGCCATTTATAAATTCACTTAAAACAGTGACACCCCCATACATGTTTTTTTATTATTTTTTTTACAAAATGAGAATTTTTCTAATTAAGATAACAGTTTATCATAGTTAATCATTTTGGCGTTACACCGCCATGCCAATAGATGGCGCATCAGGCGCTCTTGAAAGACACGAGAGATGAATCTACTACTGGTCAGCGGGCTCAGTAATAAACTCACTGCCGCTGTGAAAAGACGTCATTTCTGTGTTCTCGTGTTTTTCACAGGTATAAATATATTTAATCAAAATATTC